>QNUK01000632.1:247500-361976 GCA_013621035.1 Clarias magur | reverse complement strand
TTGGATCTTGTGTTTGAGTTTAATTCCACCAGATACTCCACAGACCGACTGCGCATTGCTCTTCTCGTCTCCTTGCTATCCGGGCAGGCAGCTGAGTGGGCCACGGCGGTTCTTCGTTCAGACTCAGATGTCGCCTACTCCTACACCGAGTTCACCCGCCAGCTTAAACTCACCTTTGAGCATCCGGCTGCTGAGGTGGAGACCGACTCTAAGTTATACCATTTAAAGCAGGGAGGGTCGTCCGTGAGCCGTTACACCGCGGAGTTTCGCACTCTCGCCGTACAGACCGACTGGGGAGACTCCGCACTCCGGACGGCCTACTACGAGGGACTGGCTTCACGGATAAAAGACGAGCTCGCCGGACGAGAGCTCCCAGCGACCTTGGAGGGTTTAATTCAACTCGCCCTCCGGATCGACCAACGGCTGCTCGTTCGCCCCAAGCCAGCTCCCCGTACCCTGCCACCCACCATGACAGCACTACCTCACACCACGCCCTTCCTCTCCCGCTCTCCAGTTCCAGAAGTCCATGCATCATTCACCGCAGCACCCACCAGGATCGTCGGTACTCCACCTCCCGCCGTGGTTGACACAGGAGCCGGGGAACCCATGCAATTAGGGCGCGCCTCCTTAACCGTTGCAGAACGGGAACGCCGCTTTAGAGAGGGGCTCTGCGCGTATTGTGGATCTTCTGCACATCATCGGGCCATCTGTCCTCTGCGGCCGGGAAACGCGCAGCCCCGGTGAGAAATGGGAGGAACTCACCGGGTCCCATGTCCCTCTCCACCACCCTGACCAGTGATTCCTGTCTCACGGTGAAAGTACATCTCCAGTTTGGCCACAAACGGGTCGGCAGTACCGCGTTCGTCGACTCCGGGGCAGCAGGTAACTTCATTGACTCTTCCTATGCCAAAAAATTGGGGATAAAGATCGAGGCGTTATCCCAGCCTGTAACCATTACATCAGTCGATGGTCGGCCTCTCTCCTCCAGCCCCATCTCCTTTCAAACCCAACCTATCACCCTCATCATCAACCAGCATCGAGAACAGATCCAGTTTCACACCACCACCATTTCATCACCACCCATCATCCTCGGACACCCTTGGCTGCTGCAACATGACCCGCTCATATCCTGGACCCAAAGCCGGATCCTACAATGGGGGCTGACCTGCACTGAGCTTTGCCTACGGGCCGAGGCTGGGACGTGCTCTAGGGAGTCCGAGGCCCCCGATGTCGACACAGACAAAATCCCGCTAGACTACCGGGACCTGGCTGAAGTTTTTTGCAAAAGACGCGCTACCCATCTACCTCCTCATCGCTCATACGACCTGGCGATCGATCTTCAGCCAGGTGCGACACCACCCCGCGGCCACCTCTATTCATTGTCCAACACCGAGACGCAGGCGATGGAGGAGTATGTTTCCAGCGGACTTCGCCATGGTACCATCCGGCCCTCCTCCTCACCTGCCGCTGCGGGGTTCTTTTTCGTGAAAAACGCGATGGTAGTCTACGTCCCTGTGTCGATTACCGGGGGCTCAATAATATCACCATAAAAAACCGACATCCACTGCCTCTTACCAACTCTGCCCTGGACGCCCTCTCTGGTGCCACCATCTTCACTAAGTTGGGCCTCCGGAGCGCCTACAACTTGGTGCGCATCAGAGAGGGCGATGAGTGGAAGACGGCCTTCATCACCCCTACAGGACACTACGAAAGTCTGGTCATCCCGTTTGGTCTCTGCAACGCACCTGCCGCTTTCCAACAGTTCATTAATGACGTTCTCAGAGACATGTTATGCCGTTGGGTGTTCGTCTACCTTGACGACATCCTCATCTACTCCCGAACTGTCAACGAGCATATCCAGCATGTCAGAGCGGTTCTAAAGAGATTGCTCGCCCACCAGCTGTACTGTAAGTTGGAGAAGTGCCCTTTCCACGAGCGCTCCACCACGTTCCTGGGTTTTGTCATCTCGCCCCAGGGTGTGGCCATGGACCCGCAGAAACTGGAAGTTGTGAGTCATTGGCCCCTCCCCAAGACTCTTAAACAGCTCCAGAGATTTCTCGGGTTTGCCAATTTCTATCGCCGCTTTATCCGGGACTACAGTACCGTTGCAGCGCCACTAACCGCTCTGACCCGCCCATCATCTCACCCCTTCAACCTCACCCCAACTGCCGTCTCTGCCTTCCATGAACTCTGTCGCCGCTTCACCACTGCTCCCATCCTCCTTCACCCGGATGCTGACAAACCATTCGTTGTGGAGGTGGACGCTTCGGATGTGGGCGCCGGGGCTGTTCTCTCCCAGCGAGGTCCAGACCAAAAACTGCACCCATGCAGTTTTTTCTCCAAGAAATTTGACGCCACTCAGCAGCGATACGGAGTAGGGGACCGCGAGCTGCTGGCCATAAAGTGGGCCTTGGAGGAATGGCGACACTGGCTCCAGGGCGCCAGAGAGCCGTTCATCGTCTGGACCGACCACCAAAACCTCATCACCATCCGCACTTTAAAACAGCTGAACCCCAGACAGGCGCGGTGGGCACTATTCTTCGAGAATTACAATTTCCACCTGTCATACCGCCCGGGGTCCAAGAACACCAAAGCCGACGCCCTCTCCCGACAACACGAGGAAGACGTTCCCCGGGCGGACCCCGCGCCTGTACTACCACCCACCAAGATCCTCGCACCGCTCAGGTGGAACCTGGAAACGAGGGTTCGCCAGGCACAAGCTACGGAGACCGAACCAGCAGGTGTGCCGCCTGGCCGACTCTATGTCCCCAATGCCATCAGGGCCGAAGTACTCCAGTGGGGACACTCCTCCCCCCTTTCAGGACACCCCGGGAAACGGTGGACCCTACTGTTTGTACAACGTGCTTTCTGGTGGCCCAGTATGAAGAAGGACGTAGATGAGTTCGTCCAGGCGTGCCCAGTGTGTGCCAGGTCCAAGGACAGCAACAGACCATCGCCCGGGGAACTTCAACCACTCCCGGTTCCCCGCCGACCCTGGACACACATTGCCGTTGATTTCATCACGGGCCTGCCGGTTTCTGAAGGAAGGGACACCATCCTCACCATCGTCGACCGATTCTCCAAAGCTGTTCACCTGGTGGCCCTCTCCGGTCTCCCGTCAGCTAAAAGGACAGCCGAGCTGATATTAGAGCACGTAGTCCGCCTGCATGGGTTCCCAAAGGACATCGTCTCGGACAGGGGGCCCCAGTTCACGTCCGGTTCTGGAAGGCCTTCTGCCGTCTGATCAATTCCACCTGCAGTCTGTCCTCCGGTTACCACCCACAGACTAACGGTCAGACGGAGCGAACCAACAACAACTGGAGCGCTACCTGAGATGCTTTATTGCTGATCGCCAGTGCTCCTGGGCCCGCTACCTCATTTGGGCTGAACTGTCCCACAACGCCACTATTCTTCTGCCACCAACCTTAGGCCATTTGAGGTATGCTACGCGCTTCAACTCCGATGTTCGACAATCAAGAACCGAGGTGGAGGTGCTGTCGGCAACAGTTGGTTCCTCGGTGTCGAGCGGCTTCGGAGACCAAGCAAACCACGCCATTCAAAGGGCCAACCGCCGTTACACCCTGCAACATCGCCGTCGACACCCACCGGGACGAATGTACCAAGTAGGTGATAAGGTATGGCTATCGACAAAAAACCTACACCTGCAGACTGAGTCAAGGAAACTGTCACCCAGATTCATCGGACCATCCCGCATCAACCTCCGGATTAACCCTGTCACCTACCGGCTCCAGCTGCCTGCGGCGCTCCGGATCCATCCGGTATTCCACACCTCCCAGCTCAAACCCTTCACCACCTCACCTATGGTTCCACCCACCCACCCTGCTCCTCATCCCCGTATGATTGAGGGTGGTCCCGCCTACACCGTTCGCCGATGCTTGATCTCACATCTGGGGCAGAGGGCTCCAGTATTGGATTGGGAAGGTTACGGTCCCGAGGAGAACGATCTTGGATTCCGGCTCGGGTTTTCTTAGACCCGTAACTCAATCAGGACTAACGTTGTCGGGTATCCTCCACCCAGGAACCGTCGAGAGTCGGTCCTGGACGGGGGGGTAATGTCAGCACATCTAACACGACCGGCACTAGGACCCGGAAGTAATACGGTCGGGTTTCAGGAAGCATAAAAGGAAACAAGATGACGCATCACATCGCTCAGTCATTGAGTTATGCCCGTGCTATCGCCGTCGCCTCGCTCGTCCAAACGTGAGTACTCACTTTCTTGGGTTATCGCTTCCGATTGGGTGTGTGTATTTAGAACGCGGGTTTATTTGTGTAAACTCTTGCTCTCGCTTCGGGAGAGTTCTAAGAATAACTAGCGTGGTTATCCTGCCTACTCGCGCTACTTCCGCGTTTGGGTTTACCATCCACGCTACAGGGCTAACTGCTAAGTCTTCTGCTTCATCTCCGGTTAGTCCGTGACACCTACAGGTTTGCTCTCCTCAATAATGCACCCGCTGAGAAACCAGAAAGAGCTCTTGTTATAGGAGACTCTATACTGAGGGACGAGAAATTAGCTAGGCCTCTAGGGGCGCCAGCAGCAGTGGTCAGGTGTATCCCGGGAGGCAGAGCACCGGACATAGCAGGTAATCTTAGGGCTCTAGGACAGCATAGGTTCTCTAAGTGGTACATGCTGGACCTAACGATATACTGCCAGTGATCCAGACCTCTCTGCCCTCTGGACCTGTTTAACTCGTCCTGGAGTCCTGCTTCTGGTTGGAGATCTCGTCGCATGGATGCCCCGTGTGGTCTGCCTGGGATCTGTGTGGTGGCTGGGGATGGTTTCCACGAAGATTGTCCTGTCCTCGACTGATGCAGACAGCTGTTCTCTGGGGACCTGTGACTTCAGTCGTTCAATAGCTCAGGACTGGAATTTCCTACAGTCTAACTGAGCCTCCAGGAACAAACTGGACTCCATTTAATTTAAACAAATCTCCTGTGTGGCGACAGGCTCATAACCAGTGCGCCCCATGGAAAAGCAGCTCCTCATTCGTCTAGAAGCCTCTATTTACCAAATCCAGTCAGCACCACGGACAGCTACCAACAAGCTCAAAAAGGGGCAGGGTGCCACAAACCACCAGATCCCCGATAGTGTTTCCTCCGCTCAGGCTCCCACAGCATCTCATGCCGCTGCGCTCAAGGTTGGATTATACACTGGGGACTGTCACCTCTGTAGTTTTCCCTACTCTCCAATCTTCACCTAAAGTAACGGAGTCCTACACTGCGACTAAGACTTTAGTTTCACTTTCGTTCATGTTTTGTCTACTTTTTGTTTGTCTTCATCTGGCGCAGAGAAAAATTAAACAACACTTTTCTGTCTGCATCAGCCCTCGTGTCTGTGACTTTTTCTGAATCCCCTCAAACACTTTACATTGGTGGAGAATGCATGCTCAGAACACGGACCCTTGATCCCCATGATGACCTCGAATCATACCTTCAGACATTTGAAAGAACAGCGGAGCTGGAAGGATGGCTGAAACATGAGTGAAGCAATATTTTAGTTCCACTTCTAACTGGGGAAGCACAAAGAATTCCACCGCTGGGCATATGACTCACAAGTCCCTCCACGTGCACAGCTCGATAAACTGTCCAAGATCGCCGTCCAGTGGCTGCAGCCGGAAATTCTGACGGCCAAGGAAGTTACAGACCGGGTAGTCATGGACAGAGTAATGCATGCCCTGCTGAGAGAAGAGAGAAAAGCAGTGGGTATGCGAGCTCCATCCTCCCTCCGGCAAATGACCGAAGCATTAGAATGTGCATTGGCCACACTCTCTCTAGGACCAGAAAGAAAACGGTTTTTAGAGGCTCGCAACCATATATACCACCTCACCGACGTGATTCATTTCCCCGAGCGGGGCGCTCAGAGACACCGCAGGATGAACCCTAAGACGTTAGTTTCACTTTCGTTCATGTTTTGAGTACTTTTTGTTTGTCTTCATCCGGCGCAGAGAAAAATTTAACAAGCCTTTTGTGTCTGCATCAGCCCTCGTGTCTGTGACTTTTTCTGAATCCCCTCAAACGCTTTACACCTGTTATATTGAACTTCCAGTCTTACACAGCATTATTCTGATCAATCCCTGCTATCCGTTATCACCCAAATGAGGATGGGTTCCCTGTTGAGTCTGGTTCCTCTCAAGGTTTCTCCCTTTTACCATCTCAGGGAGTCGCCCTTGGCTTGCTCACCAGGGACAATCTTATCATTTTGATTCATACATGTTCACATTTCATACAAACTTACTTCTTTTGATTGTGTAAAGCTGCTTTGCAACAATGTCAATTGTTAAAAGCGCTATAAAAATAAAATTTAATTGAATTATTATTTATTTTGTAGCCCAACTCTTTGTCTATTTAAAACAAAGTCATGTCCTATTTTAGCCCATTGATGTAGTTCGTTCAAGTAAATGTTTTTTTTTAGGCCAATTTTCCATTGTTTTTTAAGAATACCCCAACAATTAAAACACACAAACATAAAGTTTATTCTTCCAAAACTAGCCAAAGTTAAAACAGTAATTTGTATAAAACAGGTGAATAAAAGTTGTATTTTGCTTTAATGTGGATAACACCAGTTGCTTACCAGTCTCTATTTGTTATATATATAAAACAGGTAACCTAGCAAAGATGACTACAAAAAAGACTCCAGGTCATTCATGCTGCTCCAGAAGCTCCAAAAGGCCAGCCATCACCCCTCTGAGCCAATCCTCCACTGCACAGCTCTGGTTAAAGAGAACAAGAGAATTTACTAAAAACAAAGATGAATAAATTTGACAGAATATCTATTTTTGCTGAAAATAAAAGATATTAATAACCCTATATACCACCAGAGTGTGTAAAATACTGTTTTTGGATGTAAGGGACCACCACTAGAGGGCACTGTTTTGTATTTTTATCTGTTTTGTAGTTTTTGTTGGTCGAATCAGTTTCCCAGAAGGCACCTCGGTCAGGTGATGACAGTGCTATTTTAGTTATATTGTTTAACCTTTGTTTTCAAGATGGCTATATATTTGGTTTGCTTTATATGTTCCTTGTGTTGATTGATTCACAGAGCTCTTGTTTAGTGTTTAGCTGTGTCTCCTACTGTTCTGTGTGTCCCCAGTGTCGGCCTTCCTCTTGTGTAGTTCTCTGTATGTAGTGTTCCATGTCTCTTTAGATGTGTGAGCCACATGAGTGTTTAGCCGATAGCAGGTTTAGCTTCTAGTGGGATTGACTGCTAGTGATTTTGGTCTCTAGTAGGTTTAGCTGCTAGTTTGGATTAGCCTCATGTGTGCCTTGCCTTTTGTGTTCAGGTCCCCCTAGTAGGTCAGTACTAACCCAGTTAGCCTGTAACCCTAATAGATACTACCCCGGTTAGATCAGCATCCAGTATATCAATATTCAGTGTAGCTACTAATCCAATTAACCACGAACCCATGCAGTCTCTGGTCCTATCTCGTGTCTAGCCCTGTGTCCCTGGTCCTGTCTCGTGTCTAGCCCTGTGTCCCTGGTCCTGTCCCGTCTCCAGCCCTGTGTCCCTGGTCCTGTCCCGTCTCCAGCCCTGTGTCCCCGGTCCTGTCCCGTCTCCAGCCCTGTGTCCCCGGTCCTGTCCCGTCTCCAGCCCTGTGTCCCTGGTCCTGTCCCGTCTCCAGCCCTGTGTCCCTGGTCCTGTCCCGTCTCCAGCCCTGTGTCCCTGGTCCTGTCTCGTCTCTAACCCTGTGTCCCTGGTCATTTCTCGTCTCTAGCCCTGTGTCCCTGGTCCTGTCCCGTCTCTAGCCCTGTGTCTGCTAATAAGAGCCTGTGTGTAACCCTGAGTGTGTGTAATGCTAATAGTTTGAGTTTGTTGTTTTAGTTTCTTTGTATATGTTTTTGAGTTTGTAAATAAAGGACTATTTGTTTCAAGAACCTCTTGTGTTTATGCCTGCTCCATTTGCCCACGGCAACAACATCCGCCAGATCTAGCTTGTAGTAACACCTGGATCATGACATAGGAATTCTGGAATGTAAATAAATTGCTGTGCTGAATGTAAACAAACTGTTGAACTTTGTTAGCATTAGCCGCTGTTTGTCAGTAAATTAATGTCAGGAATTTACTTAATGCGGTTTCATACAAATAAGTTAAGTGATATAACACTCGTATATGAGCATTAGTGCAACTCTGAAGCCAAACTATAACTTACTGAGTATTGAGGTGGCCCTACTGCCTACCTACTCCTACTAACTGTTAAACACTTCAGGGTTTTTATCCAACTTTGGTTAACTAAGCGATTGCGCTACCGTGTACAAGTGGGGAAAAGACAGACATGGTTATGAGTGTTTAGCTCGCTAACTCCAGTACACCTAACCCCAGCTTGTGTCCCTCGTGGACTGCCTGACATTGTATTCCAGTCACAGAAATCACCTGCAGGGGTCCGTTCTTCGTACGTTGCTTGAAACATGCAAGATAAATTGACAGATCTAAGATGAGATCATCATGCTAATTATGATGCAGCTAATTCAGTTCTTCGAGTACACCTGTTGTTGATGATTAGTATAGCTGGATTGAGTTGTCTAGTATTATTGCACGTTCATGCGTTTGTTTAAAAGCCATGCGAAAGACCCCGCGATGGATTGAATTTACTTTATTTGCAACAAGTTCAACAAACTCAAATATTGATAGTTCTGTTTACTTAAAATTGGAAGCATCATTACTTTAAAAAACCTTTACTTATTACCTCAAATATTTTGAGTTTTGCCAACTTAATCGGGTTTAAAAAGTGAAGTAGAAGAAGTCTAGTAAGAAGTATATTGTCATGCTGTGCTAAAGGATCCTGTCTATCACACAATACACGAGGAATTTGAAAAACTCTGCGTATAATCCTCACACCTTCAGTATCCGGTTGCTCTCTCATAAACGGACAAGACATGACTGCGACAGATTTGAGAAAATAACCTCCACTTATATCGATGCAATCGGGGGATAGAATGTTACATATGATTAGAGACACACATGGAGATTAACACACGAATGATGACCACAGACACACACATGTACACATATACTTATATATAAATACATCCATCCATATATTAATGCAAGATACTTTTCTTTTCCCTGCGGAGTCAGTCCGTGTCAGTCAGTCATGCTCTTTAACCAATCAGATGTGATCTCGCCATTTCAGCCAATCATAACCCGCCAGGAGCGCAGCCTAAATCCTGTTTACATGAAATAAACCTTCTCCCGAGCAGCTTTAAGCTCACAGACATGTTGCTATGACAGCAAGTGCGAGATGCACATAGAAGAACGAAACAATCCAAGATCAGGACAAATCCTCAACAATCAAATGCAGCTAACTGAGTTAGCGACGTACGAAGAACGGACCCCAGATTAACTCTTATCCAAAAATAAATAAATGCTGAATTTATTCAAATCCATATTCTCTCAGATTCAGATTCTCTCAGTCATTTGCAGAGAGCACAAACTCTCCTTATAAGAGACACCCTGAGCTCACAAAACTCTATATTAATCAGTTTCTCAGGTAGAGTTGCCTCTGTAATAGTATTTCTGAAGTTTTAGCGTCTTTTTGAGAGAAAGAGTGACAAAGTGAGTTTGTCACCCTGACAGTAAGCTGTAATGTTAACTCCAGATTTGGTAAACAGATGTCCTAAAATAAACCTAAAGTCACATCCGACCACTGCTGGCGCTGCCAGCGATTTTCAAAATGGCCGATAAAAAAATAATAAACTGCCAACTAAACTGTAAACTAACCCAAACCAATTTTATTTTAAAAAAAGTCACCACTTACCCTGAATAAAAAGTCCATTAAACTGTCATCTTCATCTCCATATTGCAGTTTGCTAGCGTCAGTCCGGCGGGGATGAGGAGGGTTAAAATCATGGAATTGCTACTCAGCAGCTAAATTTCTTGCTTCTGTTAACGTTTTCTTGAGAACAAAGCGCCATCCAGTGATGGCAGCTGGTAAATGAATAAATAGTGCTTCAATGGGCGTTTACTGTGAAATCTTGACATGCCTTTCTGGCTGGAGAGGGAGGGGGGGGGTCACGACAGCCACACACCAGCGATACACCATTCCAGTTGCTCGACCCTGGTAGTTTTGAGTGGATACATCTCTATACAGCAGTTACAATAGTTGAGGTGAATTCTCTGGTAAGATAAAAGGATCTACACTTAACCATAAGAAATTCCAGGTTAGGTGAGCAATGTCTCCTAGTATAACAGATTCTTTACACCAAGCTTTTTTTCTATAAATGCACAGCCCTCCACCTCTGGTCACACCATAGTCATGTTCCGTCATGTCTGGTCGGAAAATGTAGTAGTTTGGCTAGATCAATAGCGCTATCTGGTATGCTGCTGTTTAACCATGTTTCTGTGAAAATCGTGATGTTAGAGTCTATAGTGTGTGTGTGTGTGTGTGTCATCCTGTTGCATTGCTTTTATTTGGAGATCTCTTCGTTTGGAGGCCCCGTGTGATGACTAGGGACGGTTCCCCTTCATCATGAAGACAGTCCTGGCCTCGGCTGATGCAGAGAGCTGTTCTTTGATTACTTGTGACTGCAGTCACTCGATATTTCAGGATTAAAATTTCCTACAGTTTGTTACCTGAACCCCAATAATAAATGGACTCAATATTAACTTTAACACATCATTTGTTATATTGAACTTCCAGGCTTCTAACACACAGATCAATCCCTGCTATCCGTTATAACCTGCTATCCGTTATAACTGAGAAGAGTAAGTTTAATCAACCTCCTACTGGTTACCCAGAGTTAATGCGCGTGCACGGTGCTACATAAAGACATTTTCAATGGATCGCCGATTTCAGGAGTCAAAATGGAAAATCAAAGTGAAAAAAAGAGAGCGGCACACTTCACAGAGGCAGAGTTGGAGGTTTTAATGCAGCATATGAAGAATTTAAGCCAATAATAATGAAAAAAGCAACACGGCTGCATCGGCTAAAGAAAGAGAGTTGGCTTGGCAAAAAATAACTGTAGTAACCCGGTTGAATTTGAAAGAATTCACTCTTTTACTGATGCTTGTTTGGCTCCCTTTATTTATTTCCTTTCGTTGTCACACACTGCACTGCACCGCACCGTAAGAGCTAAAACAAACCGTGAAAATATATACAATCAATTTTCTTTAAAGTAGAGTGATATGAAATCGTGACTATTTACAAATATATACAGAAAATGAGACATTAACCAAAATTAAAGCTAATAAACAGCATGAATTAACTTGAATTCAAGAAACCTGGATATAAACTGGGATAAAGAAAAATGCACATAACAGACATAGTAAAAAAAAATATATTCTTTGCCGTATCTAAATGTCCATATTAAACTGACCTTGTGCCTCTTTCAACCAGGTACTGAACTAAGATGTAGAAAGAGAATAGAAAAATACAACAAAAATAAAATAACAAATAATAACTGTTCGTTGTTTAAATACTTTAGAGTGCCTTAAACTTTAAATCTTTAGCTTTTGTCCGTGACCGCGTGTTGCGTTGTTTATATCCATGTGCGATCTCCGTTTCTGCTGCACTTCCACGTAGGTGCGCTCTTCCTGCCGATCCGGCTAGATGCCTTTCATAATAAAAGGTCTGTATAGGCACAATAACTAAAAACAGGCAAATAACGGTTTCCTAAGTAAAATAAACACTCAACTAATTTAAACTGAATATAAATTACTGCAAACAATATAAACAAATATATAAAAAATCTCCAAACAAATAAATAACTGAGGGTTATTTACACTCCCACCAAATCATGAGAGACAATGGATATTAACTTAATTCTCGAATGATTTTACTAAACATTTTACTGTGCTTTGTTAACTCAAAGGATATGTGAAGAAGTTCAAGGCACTTCAAGCAGAAGGCCCAGCTTCTGCACTGGGCGCTCAACCACCGATGGCTTGGTCAGACGTTTACCATCCTTCCCCAAATTTCGGTCTCCAAACCATATTTTTACACTTCTTACCAGACCGTCTTTGTCAGCAACCGTTTCAATAACTTCTGCCAAGCGCCATTCATTTCTGTGCACATCATCTGCCTTTTCCAGGACGATATCTCCAATTTTCAAGTTCCTCCTTGGTATGAGCCATCTCTGTCTTGTAGTGAGATTAGACAAATACTCTTTTCGCCAACGACTCCAGAACTGTTCTGCCAGGTACTGGATGTGACGCCATCTCTTTCGAGTATACAAGTCTTCCTTGACAAATTTACCTGGAGGTGGTAAAGCTTGAGTAGACTTCAAAGTGAGCAGGTGGTTTGGGGTTAGAGGCTCCGGACCTTTGGGATCATTCAAATTGTCTACTGTGAGAGGTCGGCGATTTACAATGGCCATGGCTTCATAGAATAAGGTACGTAGGGAAAAATCATCCAATCTTCCAATACTTAAGGAAAGAGTGGAATGAAGGACACTTCTCACAGTTCTAATTTGTCTTTCCCAAACGCCTCCAGCATGACTGGCATGAGGTGCATTGAAAACAAAGTCACATTGGTTTTGTGCCAAAAATTTTATCAGTCGGTTAGTGTCAATTTCCTTCATGGCCCTTTCAAATTCGTTTTTGGCACCGACAAAATTAGTGCCTTGATCACACTTTATTTGGCATACTGGTCCTCTGATGGCAATGAAACAACGTAGGCCATTAATAAAGGAGTCCGTGGACATGTCATCCAGCATCTCTATATGGACAGCTCTACAACAGAAACAGGTGAAAAGAAGTCCATACCTTTTGTATGATTTGCGCCCTTGTTTGGTAATAAATGGACCAAAACAGTCCATTCCACAGTAAGTGAATGGCGGGGATGGGTCTATATGTTCTGTGGGCAAATTAGCCATCCTTTGTTCTTCTGGTGGTCTGCAAAGTTTACGACACTTGACACATTACAAAGTACAAAGGATGCTACAGTCCTGTTTACTCCTGGAATCCAGTATCCTCCTGATCTGATCTTGTTTATAGTAAGTCCCTTTCCTTGATGTCCAGTTTTCTCATGGCAATCAGCTATCAGGAGTTTTGTGAGAGGGTGTTCCTTTGGAATTATTACTGGATGCATAATGTAGTTAGGAAAGGAAATGTCAGAGAGTCTTCCTCCCACCTTGAGCAGTCCGTCATGATCTGCAAATGCTTCGAGATGGTATAGCTTGTTGCTGCGAGGCAGTCCCTTGCCCTTACAGTAACCGTCACCTTAAAATTCCACCTTCTTAAACTCTATAGAGCACTGGTGGCTCAGTGGTAAGTGTTTCGCCTGCCGTGTGAAAGACCCGGGTTCGATTCCCAACAACTGCAACAATAGTTTATTAAAATATATATATATAGTTTACTTAAAATTGGAAACATCATTACTTTAAAAAATTTATGTAACTGATTACCTGATTAACTGAATAACTGATTTTTTGAGTTTTCACAACTTAATCGGGTTTACGGTGTGTGTAAAAAGTGTTTAAGTGCCAGACATACTGTGTGAACGGCTCTACACACAGTTGCCTTTCCCACATGCTCTGCATCACCCACATTGTATAAAAAAATACCATGACACAAAAAAATAAAAAACAAAGTGCCACGTACACTGTAATAAGTTAAATAATTTTTGTAAGTGATGATGTTTCCATTTTTAAGTAAACAGAACTGTAAATGTTTGAGTTTGTTGAACTTGTTGCCAATCAAATAAATTGCTGGTGCTTTCACCACATCAGACAAGCCGGCCTGGGGATATAACGGTTACTGTTACTCACGTACTCACGATTGATTAAAATATCACAAAGTTCTGAATACTTAAAAAGGTCTATTAATTTGACCTAATTGCAATTATTTAAGTTAACAGTACTCAGTGTGTTTAATTACTTTGAGCATTTGCAATATGCGGTTTCAAGAGATGTGTTAAGTAAATGAACGATTTCCTTGAAAACCGATAACTCTTTCAAATAATAATTAGGAAATTAAAAGACATCAATACGCGGTCTTTTAACTCTCTCCCGGCGGAAAAAACTCGTATAATTTGTGCCTCCACGTGTTACGTGGTGCGGTATGGAGAGCCGCACCACGCGATGTTTTTAATTATAAGAGCCCTTATGCTGGGCGTTAGAGTGGGTCAGTAAAATAGGAGATAGTGAGAGTGCTTGTGAGAGAGAGTAATGGAGTGGGGAAAACGTCAAATTTTGATTGATTGCTTATAGGTCAAAGGTCATCATAAGATCATAATTATATTGACCTCTCAAGGTCAAAGGTTCCATATGGAAGGGTCATTAAGGTGTTTAATGTCTTCTAAAAGTCTTTTTGACCAATCAGATTAAAGTAACTGATATCCCATAACACCCAGTTTCCTTTCCCACGAGAGTAAATGTTTTTTAGTTCTTTCCTCCGGGATATACAAAATGTCAAATCTTGTTTGATTGCTGATAGGTCAAAGGGGGAGGGGTGTGTGTTAAGGGAGTTTGGTGTCTCCTTTCCCATCAGAGTAAATGTTTTTTAGTTCTTTCCTCCGGATATACAAAATGTCAAATCTTGTTTGATTGCTGATAGGTCAAAGGTGGGTGTTGAGGCTAGGTATCTCTTAATAGTTTTCACATGTTTAAGTCATTAAGGAAGTTTGGTGTCTCCTTTCCCAACAGAGTAAATGTTTTTAGTTCTTTCCTCGGGATATACAAAATGTCAAATCTTGTTTGATTGCTGATAGGTCAAAGGTGGGTGTTGAGGCTAGGTATCTCTTAATAGTTTTCACATGTTTAAGTCATTAAGGAAGTTTGGTGTCTCCTTTCCCCACGAGAGTAAATGTTTTTAGTTCTTTCCTCCGGGATATACAAAATGTCAAATCTTGATTGATTGCTGATAGGTCAAAGGTGGGTGTTGAGGCTAGGTATCTCTTAATAGTTTTCACATGTTTAAGTCATTAAGGAAGTTTGGTGTCTCCTTTCCCCACGAGAGTAAATGTTTTTAGTTCTTTCCTCCGGGGATATACAAAACGTCAACCTAATTTTGACGGCTCAAGTCAACATATGGAAGGGTCATTAAGGTGTTTACAACTACCCCTGCCTTCTAAAAGTCTTTTTTGACCAATCAGATTCAAGTAACTGATATCACGTAACACCTCAGTTTCCTTTCCCGTGAAAGTAAATGTTTAAGTCATTAAACACAATAACACACAATGAAATGTTTCCTAAACTTTCTATAAAAGCATATCAGAAAATTAAATTTATGTTAGAATAGACTACATTAATAAATTAATGATTGTAGGGGAAAGAGAATAATCGCTGAGTCTGGAATAGCATTTTCGTATGCATTAATAATACATGAATCATTTCCTTATTCCTCTGACGTAAATATTGCACAATCAGTACAAATCGACAAAAAACATTTTTTACCTGATTTGCTTGTTGCTGTTCCTGTTGTCATAAAGATAACTATTTTACAAAATTAACTTTTTAGAAAAGTTCTAAAAAGAAAAGTCCCCCCCCAATAAAAAACAAACAAACAAAAAAAACCACCACACCCACACCACAACCAACACCCACTTTTATATGTTATAAATGAAGAGAGATGGTCAACTTGGCATACATCCGAGTGAAGGCCATCACTTTCAAGTCTCCAAAGAACCTCACCATTTCCTCCGAGACCATGGCTTTTCTAAATGGTAAGAAGAATCATTTTCCTTGTTTGATGATATTCAAGTTATTTCACAATAAGAAACTAATGGAGTCGTAGAACAGTCTGACTTCGATGTTCCGTTTACTTATCAAAATGTACTTTTCTACTTTTAACTAATAGTTAAATTCGTGTTTTTTTATTACAGAGTAAGATCACTCGTAGGATATTGTTACAAACGAACACAAACTTACTAGGTAATTTATTTTGTCTTATAGAAGTGTGTAGTGAGTTAAAACTGGTTGGTAGGTTACTAAGAGAATATTTTACATGTTTTCTGATCTTTTAGAAAATGATTTCGTTGTAATTTCCGATGATGAGATTGAAACCCTCACGCATGACTCTTCTTCACAAAGACCCATAGCAACTGTGAGACCTCTGCGTAAGTTACAAATAAAAGTATAAATAATCCATACTATGTCTTTTTTCATTTGCATAATTATATTTATCATTTATTACCTATTTAGAAGTTGTATCAGAAGAGGAAGTCGCTGTCAGAGTAGAGCGACCCCCCCACCCCATATCCACTAATTCCAGACATTCCGGGTATGATTTTGTTCCATCATTCTAACCTACTTTTGACCAAAATAATACATTGTAAAAATGTCTATTTTTCTCATAATAATATATTTTGTTCTAGTTATACCTGATGAGATCGAATTTGAAGATATTCGCAGGGACGCGGAATTAAGTGTTTCAGGTGAGTCGATATTACACATATTTTGCTTTTATATATATATATTGTCAGGCATCCTTTGAGTGCAAAAACTCAAAATATTAAATTTTCTTTGTTAGGTGCGAGCAGCGTCAGACATGAGAGTGATGTAGAAGAGGATTTTCATCCAGACTACCACGCCGCTGATCAAGGACATGGGATTAACGAAGCCCTGGATGATTTTCGACATCAAATGTATGTTATGAATGAAAATTTTTATCATCTTAATAACGTCTTTTATAACCGGTCACCTGTGGAGATTGTTTCATTGTTGCATAATAATCTTGAATCGTTGAATAGATGTGCTACTAGTATTGTAGGTTTGTTGAGGAGATTTCATATTAGCTATGGCAGAGAAACGTTCTAACAAAATTTCGTACGTAGAGAGTAACAATAAAAAAATCAAAACCGATAATGAGTACACAGCCCTGAACCCTTTCTTAACCGCTGTAATCAGCCAGTTAAATGAAAATTTAACACCGCCCCACCATGCTGCTAGTCAAAGTGAAATTTCCAATCAAAATACATTTCAAAATGCATCCGATACACCAACAACGCAACAGGATATATTTTTTGAATTAAATCGTAATTTATTAATGTTGCAAAATAGCCTAAATGATCAACCGTCATCTACGCAGTTAAACCCGTATTTAATCGACGCAGTCAACCGGGTAAATGAAAGTTTGAGGCCGTCAGGTCTGAGCAATACTTGGTCTGAAGATTTCAGCCAAAACTCTGTCCAAAACGTACCCTATACACCAACGACGCAACAGGACATATTTTTTGAATTAAATCATAATTTATTAATGTTGCAAAATAACCTAAATTATCAACCGCCATCTACACAGTTAAATCCTGATCTAATCGAAGCAGTCAATCATTTGAACGAAACATTGAACGTATCTCCTCAATATCCCATCAGTAACGCCGCATCTCCAGAAACATCTCAAGGACCAATACCTCCTCCTCCAGATTTTTTTTATGATCTTAATCAGAGTCTTATAATGTTAAATGACATTTTGGTTAACTTATTCGATCCCACCGTCAACATTTCACAAAACTCTGTATCTGATGTTCGGAATGTGCAAATAGATGTTGATGAGGATAATGTAACGTCTCCCGATGTTCGGAATGTGCAAATAGATGTTGATGAGGATAATGTAACGTCTCCCGATGTTCGGAATGTGCAAATAGATGTTGATGAGGATAATGTAGCGTCTCCCGATGTTCGGAATGTGCAAATAGATGTTGATGAGGATAATGTAGCGTCTCCCGATGTTCAGAATGCACAATTCGGTAACGGGTTAGATCCTAATATCAGGGTAATTAATCGTGACAGATTCAATAACACAGAGATTAGAAGGAGAGTGAATTTTTCCTCAATCGCTAATGTTGACAGCTTTGTGGATTTTTATAATTATGTTTTAGAGATTTTAAACAGCTTGATAGATGTGGCAAACGAAATGATTTCGCCCAAGGATGTTGTCACTGTTGAAATTAGAGGCGATACGCTCAATCTGTCATCACGCATTCAATTAGTCAACGGCTCCATTGATTTGCAATCTTTTCTGATCATGCTTGAAAATGCAATTCAAAGTAAGCGTGAAATTTTTACGGACGATACTCTTGAAATAGTGATCCAAATAGTTCGGCCACCTCGTGGCGGTATAGGTAAAAGAAAAATGTGTTCAATCTTCAGTTCTCAAGTTGTTCAGAAAAAAATGAGACATCTGTACATCTTTTACAACAAAGACAACATGTGTTTTGCTTTATGCGTTGCACAACTTTTGTATCCGGGAAAAAGCAGTTTTCAAATAGAAAAGCTCGCTAAGCAAATCCAACACGATGTTGGGTTAACTGAGGACACAGCGGTAACCTTCGCTGATGTATCAAAATTTGAGACGTCTTTGAACTGTAAAATTGTAATCGTTTACTGTTCTGACAATAAGGCCGGATACTCTTTTTTTCAAACCAGTAAGACACCGCATGAAAATACGCTGTACTTGTTTTTGCACGACAACCACTATTACGGGGTTAAAAACATCACGGGGCTTTTGGGGTCTAATTACGTTTGTCGTTTCTGTCACTCAGGGGTTGGAGATCTTCGGAAACATCGATGCGAATTTAACTGTAATATTTGTCGTAATTCGGAATGTTACAAACATGTTCAAAAGATAATTAAATGCCCAGACTGTTCAAGGATGTGTAGGTCTGAATTTTGTTTTGATGTACATAAAGCAAAGCTCCAGTCGAGCAACTGTGAATATTCATTGTGTGAAACGGCTTTCTACTGTGGTAACTGCAATAGCGTAATACCCCAGAACCCTTTTAACCGTAAAAAACACCGGTGTTATGAGAGGAAGTGTAAACTCTGCAGTGAAAAACTTGATGGAGGTACTGAGCATAGCTGTTTCATACAACCGGTAAAGAAAGAAATACCAACTAGAAAGTACATATTTTATGATTTTGAGACGAGACAGGAAACAGGAACTCATATAGCAAATTTCTTATGCTGTATTGATTTTTGTGGAAAGGAGTGGTTGTTCGAAGGAGATGGTTGTGTCGCTGAGTTTTTTAAGTCGTTTCGGCGTAACAAATACAAGGGTTATACCTTTATAGCGCATAATGCTAGAGGGTTTGATTCATACCTTTTGTTAAAACATTTGGTGAAAGAAGGGATAACGCCTGATATCATTGCTCAAGGTGGTAAAATTCTATGTTTTACAGATTCCGACTTTCGACAGTCCTACATCGATAGCCTGTCTTTCTTACCCATGAAGCTTAGCAGCTTCCCTAAAGCCATGGGGTTTTCAGAAAAAAAGAAAGGTTATTTTCCACATTTCTGGAACACCTTAGATCATCAAAACTATGTTGGTCCTTATCCTGAGCCTAAGTTTTACGGTGTGGATAACATGATGTCTAAAGACAGAGAAGAGTTTTTCAAGTGGTATGCAGCGGTATCTGGCAAAGTCTTCGATTTTAAGAAAGAGATGGCTGATTACTGTGTAAACGACGTCGACATTTTGAGAAAGGGGTGTTTAGCTTTCAGAAATGAAATACTCCAAAGTACAAACGTCGACCCTTTTAAATGCATCACAATCGCCTCTGTATGTATGAAAATCTTTAGGACCGTGTTTCTTCCTGAAAACACTCTAGCTATTCCACCTCTTGACAATTACATCAATAGGCAGAAATCTTTCTCAACACCGTCAATTCAATGGCTCAGCTACATTTCGGCTACGCAAAATCTACCCATTCGACACGCTTTGAACGAGGGTGAAGTAAGGTTCGGTAACTTTTTTGTAGACGGTTACTGCGAAGTAGGTCAGACGCGAAAGGCTTTTGAGTTTCTTGGTTGTTTTTATCACGGTTGTGAAAAGTGTTTTCCCTCCATGAGCCCGCATCCTCTTAGCTCATCTCACGCTAGCTTCGGAGATATACGTCAAAAATCGATGGAAAAAATTAAAAACTTGCGAGAAGTTCATAATTTACAAGTCACAGTGATGTGGGAACACGTGTGGAATAAAATGAAGAAATCTGATACCCGAGTCATAAACTTTCTAAAGGACTTTGATTTTCCAGAGCGTTTAAACCCTCGTGATGCCCTTTATGGCGGTCGAACTAACGCGCTTCATTTACATTATGTTGCACAACCGGGTGAGAGAATCGATTATTACGATTTCACATCTCTTTATCCGTACGTAAATAAGACAAAGACGTACCCGATCGGTCACCCAACCATAATTTTTCGTAACTTTCAGCCTCTAGAAAACTACTTTGGTCTTATTAGAGCAAAAGTTTTACCGCCTCGAGGTCTGTGGGCGCCTGTTCTCCCCTTTCGTGTAAAAAGCAAACTGCTCTTTCCTCTATGCAGAATGTGCGCTGAGTTTCAGCAAAAGCAGTGTAACCACTCAGATCAGGATAGAGCCCTTATTGGGACATGGGCGTCTATCGAAATTGCAAAAGCTGTAGAAAAAGGGTACAAAATTTTACAAGTCTTTGAAGTTTGGCATTTTGATAATACATCCGACACTCTTTTTGCAGACTACATTAAAATGTTTCTAAAGACAAAGCAGGAAAGTTCTGGATATCCATCCTGGGTAATTGATGAAAGGACTAAACGCGATTACATCAACAAATACCTGGAAAATGAGGGGATCGAGTTGGATCCGGCATGCATTTCAGTTAATCCGGCTAAAAGATCAGTGGCTAAACTAGCACTAAATTCCCTCTGGGGAAAGATGTGTCAAAGACCTGACAGGTCGAACACCACTTTAATTAGTGATCCCTCACAGTTTTTAGAGTTCATGTTTTCTGACATGTATAACATGAATCAGTTCTCTTTTTTGAACGACGATGTTGCGATTGTGCAATGGCGTTATGCAGACGATAGACTGATACAGCCTGGGAATGCTAATGTATTCATCGGCATTTTCACAACAGCATACGCGAGACTTGAGCTCTACAATTTGATCGATCGATTACAGGAAAGGTGTTTATACACTGATACCGATAGTGTAATTTTTAGAAGTAAGAAAGGTGACTGGATGCCCCCGTTGAGCGATTATTTAGGTGGTTTAACGAGCGAATTAGATGACGGAGATCAAATAGCTGAATTCGTCAGCGCTGGACCCAAAACATATGGTTACAAAACCATAAAAGGTAAAACAACAATGAAAGCTAAAGGTATCACTTTAAATTACAGCAATTCTAAAGTAGTCAATTTAAAATCACTGACAGACCTGGTGGATAATCATGTGAAAAATCCTGATCAAACTAGTCAGCTTATAACCGCGCAAAATCAAATTGTGCGAGATAAAAAGGGCTTTCACTTGAAAAACAAGCCACAGTTGAAAAAGTTCAGGGTTGTGTACGATAAGCGTGTTTTACTGGATGATTTTACAACTCTCCCTTACGGCTATTAAGACTCTTTATGTATATACGTTTATGTGTAAAATTGTATATGTGTATATATGTATATATCTGATTTATGCTTTTGTTGTGTTTTAAAACTTGATCGAACATGAATGTCTCTGCTTTTGATGCGAGGATGTTAGTGCCTTTTTCTTGTATTGTGTGCGGACCCAGTAATAGTGGAAAGTCTTATTTTATAAAAATGATGTTGGAAAACTGTGAAGACGTAATGTCGCTAGTTCCTGAAAACATTGTATGGTGTTACACATGCTGGCAGCCTCTGTACGATGAATTGTTGGGGAGAATAAATATAAAATTTCTTCAAGGAATCCCTGATTCTCTGTGTGATGATGAACTGTTTCCCCCTAGCAAAACAAACTTATTGGTAATCGACGACTTGATGGAATCTGCGAGTAAAAATGATGAAGTAGAAAAGGCTTTTACTAAATACACACATCATCGCAACCTGTCGGTTATTTATTTGGTTCAGAATCTCTTTTTTCAAGGCAAGACAAGTAGAACGATCAACCTGAACACCAACTACATGGTTCTTTTCAAAAACCCTAGAGATAAGTTACAGATCACCGTACTAGCGCGTCAAATGTACCCCGGTAACAGCAAGTATTTTTTAGAATGTTTTCAAGATGCCACTTCTAGACCTTACGGGTATTTATTTGTTGACCTGAAAGCTCAAACACCAGAAGAACTCCGTCTCCGGTCTGGGGTGTTTCCGCAAGAGAATCCTGCTGTTTATGTCCCTAAGAAAAAGTCTTTGAAGTATTGATAATAATGTCTGTTCGCTTGAAAAAATCTCTACCGTTGTTAAAGTCATTATATGCGTCTCACCCTCGAAAGAGAAAGGTTATTTTACGTGATGCATCGACTGAGCTCATATTGAGTATATGTGAACTAGCTTTAAACGTTCTTCGAGGAAACATACCGCTGACAACAAAACAGTACCGGTCTTTGAAAAAGCAGAAAAAAATCATCAAACTTTTTGCAGATAAAAGAGCATCTGTTGAAACGAAAAGGAAAGCTATTAATCAGTCTGGAGGATTTCTTCTGCCTCTGCTCAGCGTGGCTGTTCCCTTTATAACCAGTTTAATTGCATCCCGTAACAGTTGACATGGAGACAGCGGATAAAATGTATTTAGTTCCTAAACATCAACTTGACAAACTTAAAAACATGACAGCGGAACATGAAAGTCTAAGAAAAACTGTTGAAAACAACTTGGACGAGACAATCCGACATATTTTGTCAAGGACTGATCTGAACGAATACGAGAAGGCAAAGCTCTACACGTCGGCCCTGCAGAAATTTTTAAACTTGGTTAAAGTAAGTGATCAGGAAACCGCTCAGCTGACCCTGTCTCTACCGAATATACTGGAAAGTAAAGCAGAAGCTACAGCAATCGAAGCTCCTCAACCCCAAAAAGATGGAATTGTGCAAGAAGTGCTCTCTAACGTTTCTGCAAGGAGCAAGAAAAATGCTTCGTACCTTATGGATAAAATTTTACAGTCCAGCAATGATGCTTCGTGGAACGATGCCGGTGAATTTGTTTTTAAAGGAAAAACTATTGAAGGATCCCACATGGTGGATTTGATTAGGAGTCTCACTGCCCCTTATAAAGTTTCCGATGAACGGAGACCATTAGGGTGGAAAGAGTTACTACACACTATAGCTAAATTAAACATACCGTTTTCGACAGTGCCTAACGGAGATGTCCGACGTAAAATATCTGACATAAAAAGATCTAAAGCTTCGTACCACCCATCACCGGCTTCTCATTTTGTTTCACCATCTTCTTCACCACCTAAAAGTGATGATGATTCATATAATCCTAATCCCACGTTTAAACCTACCCCTCTTAAATGTTCTAACTGGGTAGATTTTTAAATGACTTACAAAGACTATGACCAATGTATTTTATCATTTATTTTAATAAACTATTTAAATTGAAAGATTTTGTAAATCGTTTTCATTTTATATTCCACTACACAATAAATCACGGAAGATTAACGTATGGTACATTAAAATGTTTTTATTTGACTACTTAAGGGTACATATACATAATATGATTAATCAAAAATACACACTTAACTAAACACGAAATCGTGACAAATCTAAAGAGTTAACACATTGTATACAAGTAACTGAACAATTTCTATTCACTCTAGGGTACATTTTTTTAACAAAAGACACAACATAATTATCATTTCTGTTTAAATCTTTGCTATACATAGACATAATATGATTAAATGAATAGCCTTTAGCTCTGCGACATAGGAAAAAAACACAATGTTGCCCGCAGCATACTGAAGTAAAGTTTTGAACTTGTACAGGGTTATATTTTATAATGCTACAGTTCTTTTGCAGAAAATCATTAATCGAGTCAGGAAAGAGTTCATAGTCTGGTGGGTTTCCGTACGAGTCAAAAAATTCTGCGGACGACTCATCGTTAAGACACAAAGCTAACCAGTGTTCGCCCGGCATGTGCCTCGGATGTGTATTCACGATGAACATGGCCGGAAACTCAGTCAACGTATTCATAGGTAGGTCATCGCAGGCCACCACTCCGTGAAATATTTTATCTATTTTAGGACAACTTCTCATAACATCCGTTAGTTCTCTTGTGTCCATTTCTTCACTGGTAATCAATCAGCACGTTTCTTCGGTTATTAATTTCCAAAATGCTGTCAAAACTGGCGTAAACGATCAGATTTACCGTTCTCGGAAGGGCCTGTCGGAATCTGAGTTCCAAACGCATATTCCCAGACTTTATCAATGATAAATGTTGCCCACAATCATCATCCGGATTCAGGTTGAACACAAACAGTGTATATCCGTTCGTGTACTCCGACCTATTGATTGCTAATGCATGATCCTTTAGTTGTTTTCCTGACGCTAAAATTAAAGAGTGGAATTCACGGACCACATTACCTGTCTGGAAGACGGGTTGAAACGGTTTTGCAGGGTATTGTGTTCCATCTACATAGAGCGCCACAAATTCTGTGTCAAAATGTTTAAAATTAAAAGGATTTTTATTATAAGCTCCGCTAAACGCATCATTGTCTACCATTCCAAAAATGATAGTTTTAGGTAACGGTCCGAGGAAAAGATTCTCTTGTGAACAAATGCGGCTCCCTGCGGCTAGACTGAAGGTCTTCATGCAAATTCTCTCGATAGGGTACTTCGCTGTAGCGGTAAGTAGCGCTTGTGCATGACCGAGTTTTACCGCTGGAGAAACGGAAACTTTCTTCACAAAAAGAGATGCGCTGATAATTTTCAGAATGAAATTGTTATTTCCTTCCTTCATTAAACAAAATTCATCTTTACTGCGAACCAATTTAATCCTTAAATCAACGCCGTTCAGTAAAAGTTTTTCCTGAAAAAATATATCTGAATGAATGTGTCCAATCAAGTCAAAGGTGTTGCTTTCAGCGCTGAACTCAGCCCTTTGTTTAAGACCTTCGTTGCGACCTTCTGGATCAGTGGCATCCATATGCCCTGCTGTGTCTTTGTAGAACAGTCCGGAGGAAAATTGCGTTTCCAATGTATCTTTTTCATAGTTGAGAAGACATTCAAAAGCGGCCCGGTACGGATATGTACTGCTAGATTGAGAAATCAGTCGGTCTCCGAGCATGACATCCACTTGTGAAAAAAGCGACGCTATAGGGTAATTAACGACCCCCACCTTTGCATCGGCTGCTATGTTGGTGCCGTCAGGATTAAGTATTTTACAGGTCAGATGTAAAAAGGTGTTTTTGATGTCCAGATAAGATTCTGAGGTTCCTGGTATGTAAAATTCTAAAGGCGCGTTGTCCGAGAGTGCGGAGAGCGGAGGAATTTCAACATAAGTGTAATTTTCAATACTCGTTTGGGTATAAGGTAGTGTGAAAATATCCAATTCTGACTTTGTACACTCTGGGGACAGACTGTGTAAGAAAGCCATGATGTTAAAAAATATTTAGCTGCTTCCTTTTGTGAGAGACTCGATGAGTCTTGCTACCTCTCTGCTTCTTTTTCACACTGGTCTTGATTTTAGTCACCTTGCGCCTTTTATTAGGAATCACATGACACTGCCCCGGAGGTCTTTTAGATTGCTTACGCGCAATCATTGCAAGACCCGATCCGTCTTGATTCTGAAATTGCATCTTGGTCATGACGTTGCTCACTACATCATTAACAATACCCTTGGCAGCTGTTTTTAAATGAGGTTTAGCAATAGAGAATCCTCTTTTGATGAACGGAACCGCCATTCTAAAAAGACCCTTGAATAATCCTCCTAAGCCCGAGCCATACATCATGGCCGAGCCGGAATATCCCGGCATCCCGGATCCCGCTTGCGTGACATAATATGAGATATAGTCCTGTGGATCTGCATATCCCCTGTTTATCATTTTTAATTTTTAATAATTTTTTTTTTTTTTTACAGACGGAACGAATGTTTAGAGGGTCTGAAGTGTAGTTTAGCTATAAACTTCCCGTAGCTGAACTGTATTCGTCTGTTCTGGTCCGATTTAACTTCGATTACTATATCAGTAATGTGGTTCTTGGTGAGCGGTACGTAATGTGGCTTGTCGTAAGTCATAGTGACTACTTTATTGTTTTCCCCTGTAATATGTACGCATCTCAGTAACGGGACAAAGCTGTCACCGACTCGCTGATAGTCGATAATATCCGTATATACATACATCGTGTAAAAACCCGCATGAATATCTGCAGGGTTTGGCGCTTCTAGATGGTTGGATGTTAACGGTATGTCGGGTATCAAACCGAGCATGTAGGCTAAGCTCCCGCTGGTTTTGAAGGTATACGGTTTCAAGGCGTCCAAGTGTATTTTATTTTTTATAGGGTTATAGGTTATCTCCATGTCAAGTTCAAGTCTTTTTATAGATTTGTTAATTTCTTTAACCAGTTCCTCGATACTGATATAATACCCATAACTGATACTAAAAAGATATTTATGTGTTTTATCTCCCTCTTGCTGAGTAACGTGACATAGAGATTCTCGCAGTGGTAATGAGTACCAACTATGGACATATTGAACCTCTGAAAGTGCTACCTCCCATTCACCTTTGAGGTCGATTGGTTTGGCTAATTTAGTTGTGTAGTAAGAAATCTTGTTATTAGGGTAAATATCCAGTGACGCGTTGCTTGGAAGAGTTAAGTAGAATCCGCTCTCTTCCATGGTTAAACGGTTATAGATTTCTATTTTGCTCGTGACTGTCTTTTTTAAGCTCAGCTGATATGTTAACCACGTCTTTGGCAGGAACCCAGGAATTGAATTTATCAGGCCACCCCACCCACTTCACCAGACAAACTTTTTTTCGGTTTTGGATCTTGACGGATAAGATTTTCTCTATTTTGAACGCTTTGTCTTTTCCAATGATAATCTTTTGTAACTCGGGTTCATAAAACGCACCCTCAATTTCTTGATTATCGTAATCACACAGTTTATATACTGGAGGATCTCTCGGAATCCGCTGAGAAATTGTAAAATATTCATCAGTAAAGTTTTGCTCATAGCCTTTTTCAAACTGTCTTTTTAAACGAGAAATTCTAACGGTATCACCAACTTTGAACTTAAATTTTAGTTTCTTTAGTTTCGGTGTTGATAGTCCATAGAGGGTTTTAAATACGCTAAAAGAATTGGCTTCGTTTACCTCCGTAGGTTTCATTTTAATGCTGGAATGGTGGCTGTTATTGTAGGCATGAACCAAATCCTGTACTACATCAGTATATTTTTTCGTGTTAAAAGCTGTGAAATATCTCCACATCCTAGTCTTTAGGGTTCTGTTGAATCTTTCACACACCGAAGCCTTTTGCCCCGTACCAGTGGCAAAGTGTGTAATGCTGTGTTTTTTCATTAAGGTTTGAAACTGTTTGTTGAAAAACTCCTTCCCTTGATCAGTTTGTAGTTTTTTGGGGATTCTTCCTTGCTTCAGAATAGAGTCAAAAGCTTTAGTGACCTCGGTTCCAGACTTGTTTTGCAGCACCCGCACCCAGGCATACTTGGATAAAATATCTATACACGTTATCATAAACTTTGCGTTGTCATTACTACCCGACAAGTTGCTCATATCAACTAAATCAGCTTGCCATTGTTCATCGATGTTTTTTACAAAAACCTTGTTTTTCTTAAACTTTGTATATACCGGTTTATGTAGAGTGTATGCATCCTGCTCTGCTAACCAGTTTTTTATCTCAGAATCATTAACTCTTTTACCTATTTTCTCAATGATAGCTCTTTGCAAACTTTCAATACCGCCATACGACCCAGGGTCTGACGGTGTATAATATACATTCTTCAACAAACGCTCAGTCATTTTGGAGTATCAGGACAAGAATGACCAAACATCGGTGTAGACTATGCATTTATTCTCAGGTAACGTATAATTCAAGTAAGGTTTACATTTTATACAATAAATATTCAACCAGATTAAAATGATTCAAACAGCTTTTAAAATGATTATAGATTTGATTATTATAAACACACATTGGTTACATAGGTTAAGTTGCATAATACATAACTAGATTTGCAGTCAAAAGGATGGCCAAAAGCATGGTGTCAGTTCAGTCTTTAGGCTTTTCTTGCAGTCAGCATTGATGTAGCACATTTTGCGGTTTCCCATGTGTGTGGCTTGTCAGCCGGTTCGAGGGATGAGTGAAAGGTCCAAAAATCGATCACATCTTCATAGACTTGTTCACCACAGATTTCTTTTGCTTTCTCTTTCACCTCGTTCACAACAGATTTGATGTTAATCTCATCTCCCCAATCGCACACAGCAGCTTCAGCAATGCCTTGAATTTTTTCCAGGGATGGCACGTGGTTGATTCCACACAACTTCAGAGCTCTTGCTAAAGTGTATTTCAACCACGGTTTAAACAGTTTTTTCAGCAATCTGAATGCGTTCATGTGCAGATAGTAGTTGTCAGGATCGAACAAACACGCGTGCTGGAGTTGACTCGGGTGATCAATCGCACATCCGTGACAGTTGTCTTTCAGATCCTGATCAATAACTCTGTCCAGCAGCTCCCCTGTCACAGCGCGGATGATGGCTAAAGCGGTAGTGGACAGACAGCCGTCATGTTCATCATCGGTCGACAGATAGGTGAGGTTTCTTTTTCCTAGTCTTTCGCCGGTGCTTTCATCTTCTTCAAATCCCGAGCAGGCTGCCTCAGTAGCGAGAGAGTTGTAAAAATTGGGGCTGTATTCGCAAGACATACTGTTTTGCTGGTGCTCAAAAAGCTGATGCTCTTTAACATTCTGGTAAGTCTTCTTATACAGAGAAGGGGAGGAGTCCATAGGGTGTGTATGTGTTTTGGAGGCGGCGCGTTGTTTCGTGGGAAGGAGAGGTGATCAGAAGAGATCAGTCAGTCTTAGCTTTATTTCAGATGTTTCTTTGTTTCTTTCCAACTGTAGAAATAAGTCGTCAATTTGTTTAAAGCAGCATCGAAGCTCTTCCCAGCTAGTTCGATCATACCTCACACAACCGCTATGCTTGTTCACTTCTAACCAGTCATCACCAAAAATCATGTTGTAGCAGTGCAGCGAAACCTCATTCTTAGCAAAATTTGTTAGCCTCATGTGATATGTGTCCTGCGGAGATGACTTGCTTCTCCATTTACGTTTGAAAGCCTCTGGTGAAAACACATCCTGCACTATGTAATATTCAAGGTCCTTACACCATTTACGGAACTTTTTCCAATTAAGCTGATCAAAAGTTATTCTCTCTGTAGCTTTACTCCAGTGTATGCGTCCTGGTTCCGATAACTTAAACAGCGTAACATCTTTTTCTTCGTTGAAAATAAAGCCGGTGGTACATCCATTCGTCAACCCCCAATATTGAATCTTTTCATGCTCTGAAAATGTTAGAATTCTTGTTAAAGTAGCCATAGACTTTTTCGGTGCATCTGGACAAGCAGCCATAGTTGAAGACTTTAAAATCAACATTATTCCTTACCCAGAGCTACCATATTTGTATGGAAAACAGGGTGTTATGAAATATCAGTTACTTGAATCTGATTGGTCAAAAAGACTTTTAGAAGGCAGGGGTAGTTGTAAACACCTTAATGACCCTTCCATATGTTGACTTGAGCCGTCAAAATTAGGTTGACGTTTTGTATATCCCCGGAGGTAAGAACTAAAAACATTTACTCTCGTGGGGAAAGGAGACACCAAACTTCCTTAATGACTTAAACATGTGAAAACTATTAAGAGATACCTAGCCTCAACACCCACCTTTGACCTATCAGCAATCAAACAAGATTTGACATTTTGTATATCCCGGAGGAAAGAACTAAAAAACATTTACTCTCGTGGGAAAGGAGACACCAAACTTCCTTAATGACTTAAACATGTGAAAACTAATAAGAGATACCTAGCCTCAACACCCACCTTTGACCTATCAGCAATCAAACAAGATTTGACATTTTGTATATCCCGGAGGAAAGAACTAAAAAACATTTACTCTCGTGGGAAAGGAGACACCAAACTTCCTTAATGACTTAAACATGTGAAAACTATTAAGAGATACCTAGCCTCAACACCCACCTTTGACCTATCAGCAATCAAACAAGATTTGACATTTTGTATATCCGGAGGAAAGAACTAAAAAACATTTACTCTGATGGGAAAGGAGACACCAAACTCCCTTAACACACACACCCCTCCCCCTTTGACCTATCAGCAATCAAACAAGATTTGACATTTTGTATATCCCGGAGGAAATAACTAAAAAACATTTACTCTCGTGGGAAAGGAAACTGGGTGTTATGGGATATCAGTTACTTTAATCTGATTGGTCAAAAAGACTTTTAGAAGACATTAAACACCTTAATGACCCTTCCATATGGAACCTTTGACCTTGAGAGGTCAATATAATTATGATCTTATGATGACCTTTGACCTATAAGCAATCAATCAAAATTTGACGTTTTCCCCACTCCATTACTCTCTCTCTTGTGATACACACGAGAAGACCTTCCCGTTTGGAGATTGCGTGGGATTATTAATTAAGGAACTTAAAGAAAAATAAATGAAAGTGAAAACACAAAATAAACAATCTGATTGGTCAAAAAGTCTTTTACGACGAAACGGACCTTAATGACCCTTCCATATGGAACCTTTGACCTTGAGAGGTCAATATAATTATGATCTTATGATGACCTTTGACCTATAAGCAATCAATCAAAATTTGACGTTTTCCCCACTCCATTACTCTCTCTCTTGTGATACACACGAGAAGACCTTCCCGTTTGGAGATTGCGTGGGATTATTAATTAAGGAACTTAAAGAAAAATAAATGAAAGTGAAAACACAAAATAAACAGAGCTCCGCCGTCTACGCGAGAACGGACGGGGCTCTGGAAATAAAACAAAACTTGTCCTCTTGGGGTGTTCACCCTACCGAGGATTTTGGGAGAGAGAGAGTTTGTGCTTCGTGCACTAACAAACTGTAGTGAGCGTGCACGCTGTACTTTTGCGTGCCGCTCTCTCTAGCTCTCTCTCTCACTCGCTCTCACCGGTGTCTTAAATAGACAGAGGCTGGGGCTTTGCCTCTGTCCCTAAACAGCTGTCTGACTTTTCTTTTCTTTTAATTTCTTTCTTTCTTTCTTTTCTTTGGCCCTGATACCTTCACCGGTGCTACCTAAATGATTGCACGAAGTGCGCCGGTATCAGGACCCTTAAATAAACACGTCGTCAGGTGCGGCTCGTTCAGGCTGATTGCCTGACGGCGGCGTTGCCTAGCAACCGTGTGTATAAATGGCCATGCCTTTGCCTGTTCAGAACTCCGCGTGGTAACAGCTTGCAGATCTGCCCATTCTGAACAGTTTAAGCACGGCTCTGTCCCTCGCGCGATCCGCATCGTTACAGTACCCCCCCCTCTACGGACGGGGGCTCCCGACGTCCGAGAGTCAACCTGGACCCTATGAACCTCTTTAGTAGGTTCAGGGTCCTGTGTACACCAAGTGCGGGGCACTCGATCACCCAGGCTCTTAACACTGAGCCTGGCGGTCCGCCGCTCGGTCACCCCGGGTGGGTGTATGGGGGGGAATAAGGTGCGTGGTGTAGCACGGGTTGGTATGGGCCTACGGCGGGGTTTAACATCCCAGTAGCCCTGAGGGGCAGTAGAAAGGGGTACTGGGGCACACACCCTTAAGGCAGCTTAGGGCGCACTGACATCCCCAGTTCGAGATGGAACGGGTCGGCCAGTCTATGCGAGGGTTGTGACGATGTAACCAGGGAAACCTCAGCACTACTCTCTTTTCTGGCAACGGAGATGGCGGAAGGGACCATCCTGTGTGTCACACACCCTGACTTAATTGGCTGGCCGGCCAGGGAGACCAACGGGATGGCGGAAGGGAGTGGGCTAACTGGAATACCCAGTGCCCTGAGAGCGTGGCTGGAAGGAAGAGCCCTGCATAACGGGGTCCTGACTTTTGGGTCACACCTGACCCACCCCTCCTGGGGTGACTTTCGCAACAGGCATCGCTTGCCCTCTGGGAGCCCCGTGGGCTGCTACGCTGAATAATAATAATAATAATACATTTTATTTATAAGCGCCTTTCATAATACTCAAGGACACTGTACAAAAAACAATAAATACAAGCAACCAAACAACACAAAAAACAAGCATGTACAAAGGAAAACAGTGAATTTAAGGAGAGTAAGCTTTGGTAAATAGATGGGTTTTGAGTCTGGTTTTAAAGAGAGAGAGAGAATCTAAATTACGGATGTCAGGTGGAAGGGAGTTCCACAGAATGGGCGCCGAGTGACTGAATGCTCTACTCCCCATAGTACTGAGACGGGCAGGGGGTACAGCCAAGCGAATGGAAGCAGATGATCTAAGAGGACGAGAAGAAGTGGCAATTTGAAGTAGATCGAATAGATAAGGAGGGGCAAGATTATGGATTACTTTAAAAGTGAGCAAAATTATTTTAAATTGAATTCGGTATTTTATGGGGAGCCAGTGGAGTTGCTGCAGAACAGGGGTGATATGATGGAAAGAAGGGGTTTTTGTAATGATGCGAGCTGCTGAGTTTAGGACAAGTTGTAGCTTATGGAGGGATTTCTGGGGAAGACCAAAGAGAAGAGAATTGCAGTAGTCAATACGAGAGGACACTAAACTGTGGACAAGGATAGAAGTAGAATGGGTGGAAAGAGAGGGACGAAGACGATTAATATTGCGCAGATGGAAGTAGGCAGAGCGAGTAATATTGTTAATGTGAGATTGGAATGATAATGAGCTATCGAGGATGACACCCAAACTCTTAACTTGATGGGATGGAGAAACTGATAAACTGTCAATTGTGAGGGTAAAACTGTTGACTTTGGATAGTAAGGATTTGGTGCCGATGAGAAGGATTTCTGTTTTATCTGAATTCAATTTAAGGAAATTATGGCTAAACCAAGACTTTATTTCATAAAGGCAGTTAGTAAGGGAGGAGGGTGGAAGTGAGGAATTAGGATGGCAAGAGAGATAGAGCTGGGTGTCATCAGCAAAACAGTGAAAATGGATATTAAATTTACGAAAGATATTACCAAGTGGGAGAAGATAAATGATGAAAAGAAGGGGCCCCAGGACAGAACCCTGGGGAACACCGGTAGTAACAGGGGAAGGCTGAGAACAGAATGATTTGAGATGTATAAACTGAGATCGGCCAGAGAGATAAGAGTAAAACCAGTCAAGAGGTGTGTGAGAAATGCCAATAGATGACAGTCTGGTGAGAAGAATGGTGTGAGAGATGGTATCAAAGGCTGCAGTCAAATCTAGAAGAATTAGAATTGAAAGTAAACCAGAGTCAGCAGCCATGAGGAGGTCATTAGTAATTTTAATAAGGGCAGTTTCAGTACTGTGAAGGGGACGAAAGCCAGACTGAAATTGTTCGTAAAGATTATTCAATAATAAGTGGGAATGAAGTTGAGCAGCAACAGTTTTTTCGAGTATTTTTGAGATAAAGGGCGAAGATTATTGAAATCATTAGGATCTAAACCGGGTTTTTTTAAGTATTGGAGTAACAGCAGCAGTTTTAAAAAGTGTCGGTACAATTCCAGTGGAGAGAGAAGAATGAATAATGGCAGTTATAAGTGGGAGCAAAGAAGGAAGACAAGATTTAACCAGGGCTGTGGGTAGAGGGTCCAGCTGACAGTTTGAGGGTTTGGATTTATGAATGAGTTCAGAAATTACTGAGGCATCAGGAAGAAGAAAAGTAGAGAATAAGCGACAATGCGAAGAAAAATAAGAGGGAGATAAAGAATTGGAGTTAAGGAGGTGGTGAATTTTGTGAATTTTCTCATTAAAAAACAGCATTAGAGAGTTACAGGTGTCAGTTGAGTACATATGGGGGGGGGGAAGAATCAGGGGGATTGAAGATTTTATGAAGTAATGAAAACAATGTCTTGGAATTACCTTCGTTAGAACGGATAATACCAGAGTAGTAATCAGATTTAATTTGGGAAATAGATTCTTTATAATGCAATAGGTGGGATTTGAACATTTCTCTATGGACAGAAAGACCAGTTTTGTGGAAAAGACGCTCGAGCTGACGACTTCTGGCTTTCATGGACCGTAGTTCAGGGGTAAACCAGGGAGCAGTACGAGAGAAGGAAACCGACATTGTTTTCATTGGGGCAAGAAAATTAAGGATATTATATAAACCATTATTATATTGAGCAACCAAAGCATCAGGAGTGGATAGACAATCAGGAATAAAATGTCATCAATGCATGAGACAAGAGTATCAGTATTAATATCCTTAAGCTTCCGAAAGGAAATAAAACGTGTAGGTTTAGTTTTAGACAGGCAAATAGAAACATTAAAGGAAAGAAGAAAATGATTAGACACATGAAAATCATCAGCTAAACAGTTGAAGGGGGTGAGGGCAGAACAGCAGATTAAGTCCAAAGTATGACCTTTTGTGTGTGTTGGAAAGTCCGAGTACTGATGAAATCCGAAACTCTCCAGGCATGAGGAAAAGTCTCTAGTCAGAGAAGGGTCACAATTATCCATATGGATGTTAAAGTCCCCCAGCAATATAACGTTAGAAGAGAGAGCAGAGAGATGAGTAAGTACAGCAGCAAAGTCATTGATGAAATCAGTGTGCGGTTTGGGACGGCGATAAACTACAGCAATGATGGTCGGAACGGGACCAGGTAGTTTACACACCAAACATTCGAACGTGCTGAAATCAGGCACAGATAGTTGAACGACTTTCCATTTCTCGTTATAAACTATCGCAAGACCTCCTCCGCGCCCAGAGAGGCGTGGTTGACAGATGTAAACAAACCCCGGAGGAGTGCATTCATTCAATTGGGAAAAGTCATTTGGCTGTTGCCAAGTTTCAGTCAGGCAAATAAAGTCAAACTTACGGTCAGTAAGGAGATCCTGGATGAGATGTCCCTTGCTCGTAAGCGAGCGAATGTTAAGCAAACCGAAGTTGAGAGTGATGTTGTCCGGTTTGCTAAAGGAGCTAGTGTTCGCCGACCTAGCCAGGCTGGCTAACACGCTGTGATCCACAGACCGGCCGGTACTTCGAAGAGGGCGGCGAGTGGTGGACCAAAATGATTTAATTCCATTAGAGTTGTCGAAACGATATTTCCGACAGGATCCATGGTGAATGTATCTCCGGCGAGGAAGGAGAGCGATATCCGGATGGAGGAGCAGCACTGCCAGCGGAGCCAGAGATCGGTGCCCGCGGAGCCGAAGGAGATCAGTAGCCGAGTATTGGAGAAGGCCAGACACTGGGCGGTGAGAAAGGAGCAGGCAGGGCCAGGCTATTGCAGTCCAGAAATAAATCCAGAGGTAAATCCTGCCGGCCCACATAGTGAGTTATGACGGACAGGTGAAATCAAGCGGCGGGGAGATGTAAACAAACAGGTACAGAAGGCTAAGCTTAGCCCAAACGGACATAGAAGCCCGTAAAAACAACGAACATTGAGGATTCAGTAATGAATTGATTGTAGAGCACTTAGACGAGCGCACTGCTAATTAAATCAGGAAGACCACTGAAAAACAGACATTTAAAAGTTACCGAAGAGTAGCGGCAGCAAAACGCGCCAGTGTCCACTCCCGGAAAGCTGAGGAGCAAGCATGGCGATGCCTATCTGCATGGGCTCTCCCATGTTTTCCAGCTCTAGATCTTCAGGCTCAAAATCAGGGATGGGATCTGAAGTCTCAGACTCTGTTTCCATGGGCAGAGGTGAGACTTTGCGCCTATAGCTGGGGGAGCCACTGGCTAGGCGCGTGGAGCGGCTTTTTTGGGGTGGAGATGTTCCCCGCCTGGAGCTGCCGGAACGTCCGACCTGACGCTCATGGAGGCGGTTATCCACCCGGATGGCTAGCCTATAAAACTCCTCCAAATCCTGTGGAGGATCACGTAAGGCTAGATCATCCTTTAGCCGCTCTGAGAGCCCGTGTGTATATGCAGCCATAAGGGCTGTGTCATTCCACCCCGAACTGGCAGCCCGGGTACGAAACTCGACCGTGCAGTCAGCTACTGATCGCCCCTCTTGATGAATAGAAAGGAGGGGCGACACTACACTGCTCGCCGCATGCAGATGATGGAAAGTAGCCCTAAGTGCATCAACAAACGCACTTAGGGTGGCATGCTCAGAGAGGAGGTGCTGCCACACTGCAGTTGCCCACTCTAGCGCTCTGCCTGTGAGCAGAGACACCATAAATGCAACCTTCGCCCTTTCAGTTGGAAATTGCGAAGGTTGCAGCTCGAATATCAGTGAGCACTGCAGTATGAAGGCATTGCACCTCTCTGGCTCTCCCGCATACGGTGGTGGAGGTGGTAGTCGAGTTTCGGCCACCAGATGGGGTAGTTGAGCCACTGATCCGGGGGCCAGATGGAAACCCGGAAGTGGTGCGTGCCTCGAGCTGCCCAAAAACTTGCTCGAGGCGCTTATTAATCCCACGCATCTCCGAAATTAATGCGGTTAAGGTTTCCTCGTGTTTATCAAGCACTCTCGCTTGACCCTCAACTATTTCATGCACCCGCTCCAAGCCCGCGGGCTCTTCTGGTGGTGCGATCATTCTGTTACGTGGTGCGGTATGGAGAGCCGCACCACGCGATGTTTTTAATTATAAGAGCCCTTATGCTGGGCGTTAGAGTGGGTCAGTGAAATAGGAGATAGTGAGAGTGCTTGTGATACACACAAGAAGACCTTCCCGTTTGGAGATAGCGTGGGATTATTAATTAAGGAACTTAAAGAAAAATAAATGAAAGTGAAAACACAAAATAAACAGAGCTCCGCCGTCTACGCGAGAACGGACGGGGCTTTGGAAATAAAACAAAACTTGTCCTCTTGGGGTGTTCACCCTACCGAGGATTTTGGGAGAGAGAGAGAGTTTGTGCTTCGTGCACTAACAAACTGTAGTGAGCGTGCACGCTGTACTTTTGCGTGCCGCTCTCTCTAGCTCTCTCTCTCACTCGCTCTCACCGGTGTCTTAAATAGACAGAGGCTGGGGCTTTGCCTCTGTCCCTAAACAGCTGTCTGTCTTTTCTTTTCTTTTAATTTCTTTCTTTCTTTCTTTCTTTCTTTGGCCCTGATACCTTCACCGGTGCTACCTAAATGATCGCACGAAGTGCGCCGGTATCAGGACCCTTAAATAAACACGTTGTCAGGTGCGGCTCGTTCAGGCAGATTGCCTGACGGCGGCGTTGCCTAGCAACCGTGTGTATAAATGGCCGTGCCTTTGCCTGTTCAGAACTCCGCGTGGTAACAGCTTGCAGATCTGCCCGTTCTGAACAGTTTAAGCACGGCTCTGTCCCTCGCGCAACCCGCATCGTTACACCACATCCACAGGATCCTCATTAAAAGCGCACGTCATGCTCAATAAACCTCTGAAACAAACTGACCCTGGAACAGAAGCTGCTACCGAGCAGGTTATCTTCAGAGAGCAAGTTGCTATGGTTACAAACATACCCATAGAGTTATCTCCGTTTTTGGAACCGAAAGTTGAGGTTATCCACTAACTTACTCTTAAACTTACCCAGGTAAGTCACATGACCTGCTGTCTGAAACCATCCCCCACTTTCTGGAATACACCCCTGGAACTGAAACATGGAAACATCTACCAAACCAGAATACAAACAATTTGTGGTCCTTCGCATTGTTTAAATTATTATGCATCTTGTTTTTTTCTTCAAAAATGTAGATCAGAATTAAACATATCTTGCATGTGATTTCCTTGAATAGTTACAAGCATATAACAGCAAATGGAGTTTTATTTAACTAAGTAAAAAAAAACCCTAGGAGGACCGAAATAATTTGCTTGAGGATATAAATTAAAGATAAAAACCCGTAAGAACGTTACACAAGTAAGAAGTGCAGTGAAAAACGCAGACTGTGTCAGGGCTGTGGGAACATAGCATAAAACAAGGAAAAGGTAAGATAAAAAAATAAATGGGTATATTGTGAGTTTACCCATAAATAACAACAGTTTAAATCTCATCAATTAAATGTGCTCTTACTGACTGTCAGGGAAAACCTCTAGAGGGCGCCAGGCACCCAGAAACTCCATTTTGTGTTTTGTGTTTATGGGACTACATTTCCCAGAGTGCACCTCATTCCGGTGATGGAACCTCTCATCTGAACCGAGGTTGTCTTGCATCTGTTCTATTTGGATTGCTGTTATGTTTCCTTGTGTTAATTATTCTGTGTAGCTCCTAGTCTAATTTATCTCCTGTTTAAGTTCCTGGGGGCATTCCAGAAAGCTGGGTTAACTTACCATTTGGTAAAACGTAACCTCAGGGTTGATTTACCCCAAACCCGCATACCATGAATATTCCAAAATCCCTGAGAAGAGTAAGTTTAATCAACCTCCTACTAGTTACCCAGAGTTAATGCGCGTGCACGGTGCATACATAAAGACATTTTCAATGGATTTCAGGAGTCAAAATGGAAAATCAAAGTGAAAAAAGCGAGCGGCATACTTCATAGAGGCGGAGTTGGAGGTTTTAATGCAGCATGTGAAGATCTCGGAGCAGGGTTAGTTCAGTGGTTAAGGCATTGGACTACGGTTCGGAAGGTCCCAGGTTCAAGTCCCATTACCACCAAGTTGTCCCTGATGGGCCCTTGAGCAAGGCCCTTAACCCCAACTGCTCAGATGTATAATGAGATAAAAATGTAAGTCGCTCTGGATAAGGGCGTCTGCCAAATATGTAGATGTAGAATTCAAGCAAATAATAATGAAAAAAAGCGACACGGCTGTTAAAGAAAGTATTTAAAGAGAGTATTAAATAGCACATTTGACATGGGCTTCCCTTCTATTATACACTGTAAACCCTAATGCTCAAATTAAAACACATTGAGTACCGTTAACATAAATAATTGCTATTAGGTCAAATTAATAGACCTTTTTGAGTATTCAGAATCTAATGAATAAACACCTAGTACTAGTACTAAACACCTACCACTGAGCCACCAGCGCTCTACAGAGTTTTACTTGGTGGAATTTTAAAGTGATGGTTACTGTTACTTACGTACTCATGATTACTTAAAATATCAAAAAGTTCTGAATGGTCAAAAAAGTCTATTAATTTGACCTAATTGCAATTATTTGTTAGGAACCTCCACTAGAGGTCACTGTTCATGTCTGTCTCTCTGTAGTTTTGTTGGTTGACTCAGTTTCCCAGAAGCCACCTCAGTCAGGTGATGAGTGCTCACCTGAACTGAGGTGGCTCGTTAAAGCTTCTATAAATAGCAGTTTGTTCTGGGAAACTGGGTTGAGCATTGTTTGGTCTGTTGGTGTTTTGTTTGTTGAATGTTTGTTTGTATTACCGTCATGTGGGCATTCATTTTTGTTACTTTAAGTTTATATTTGGTTTATGTTTTGTAACCTTTGTTTTCAGAGGGCTCTAGTTTTGTTTTCTGTATGTTCCTTGTTCTGATGGATTCATGGAGCTGCCTTGTTCAGTGTTTAGTTAGCCTGTGTGTCCTCCTGTGTAAGTACTGTTTTGTCTTCTGGTTTATTCCCTTGTATGTGTAGCCACATGAGGGCTTAGCCGTTAGCAGGGTTAGCCGCTAGTAGGCTGTGACGGCTAGTAGGGTTAGCCCCTAGTAGGGTTAGCCTCCAGTAGGCTAGCCTCTAGTGGGATTGACTGCTAGTGGTTCTGGTCACTAGTAGGTTAGCCGCTAGTTCGGTATAGCCTCATGTGTGCCCTGCCTTTTGTCTTCCGGTCCCCTAGGTCAGTACTAACCCCATTAGCCACTAACCCGGTAAGGTCAGCATCCAGTGTCCCCAGTATTCCATGTAGCTACTAACCTCACTAACCCAGCCAGTCTAGTCCCTGAAGCCCTGTCTCTCCAGTCCTCGCCCTGTCTCTCCAGTCCTCGCCCTGTCTCTCCAGTCCTCGCCCTGTCTCTCCAGTCCTCGCCCTGTCTCTCCAGTCCTCGCCCTGTCTCTCCAGTCCTCGCCCTGTCCAGTCTTGTCTCTAGTTCCCCTATGTGTCTTTTAGTTAGCTCCGGCTCCATGTTTCCTCATCCCTAGTTCTGTCAGTTCCCTGTGTCAGCTCCTGGTTCCCTGTGTCAGCTCCTGGTTCCCTGTGTCAGCTCCTGGTTCCCTGTGTCAGCTCCTGGTTCCCTGTGTCAGCTCCTGGTTCCCTGTGTTTTTCCTGAGCCCTAGTTTTAGTTTGTTTGTTTTGGTTCTTTTGTTTGTTTGTCTATTTTTGAGTTTTGTTAATAAAGACACTTTCTGTTTGAAAACCCCTCTGCCTTCATGCCTACCTTTATGCCCACGGCAACAACATCAGCCGGTCTAGCCAAACCACCAGCTAGACCCGTGACATTATTTAAGTTAACAGTAATCAGTGTGTTTAATTACTTTGAGCATTAACAATATGTGGTTTCAAGAGTAAGAGTAAATTAACAATTTCCTTGAAAACCGAAAACACTCTTTCAAATAATCATTAGGAAATTAAAAGACATCAATACGCGGTCTTATAACTCTCTCCCGGCGGAAAAAAAAACTCATATAATTTGTGCCTCCACGTCCACATTATCTTCATCAAAAGCGCACGTCATGTTCAATAAACCTCTGAAACAAACCCGAGCAGGTTATCTTCAGAGAGTAAGTTGCTATGGTTACACACACCCAGAAAGTTACCTCCGTTTTTGGAACAGAAAGTTGAGGTTATCCACTAACTTACTCTTAAACTTACCCGGGTATGTCACATAACCTGCTTTCTGGAATACACCCCTGTTCTGTTTTCATTAAAAGACTTTCAACTGCCTTCACCTCTGGAACTATGCCTCTCCTTAAGCCCACGCACAGCATCTGTGACAATGACTATTGTAGATAGGGTGCACATTGCATTTTGTTGTTATGGGTTTGTTTCTGTCGAAGGGTGGATGTTTATTTTGTGTTAAAACTCACGCGTGGAACTCTTGTAGAAAGGAGCACCCTCCAGGAACATGCACACCTGTGGCCTGTTTAGCGTTATAGCATCAATGTTGTCTTATAATTAAATAAATAATCATGTTAACAAAGTGGTCTTCACTACTTTGTCTTATGTTAATGGTATTGAAAGTTCTAAATGCTACCCTTAAATTTTCAGATAAATTATTTTTAAACATTTGTGTATTTGCTCAGTTCAGCGGCGTTGCTGTGATGAGCTTGAGCACCGAACAAACTGAATCTGTGCAGCAGCTCACCTGGTTTAAAGCAGTAAAGTGTTTATAGTATGTTATACAGCCAACTATAAGTTGTTTTTCAAAATGTACAAATTGCAAAGGAATTAACCATCTCAGCTTATAAATAAATACATATCTTTGTTTCACATTATGTCAATAGGCAATTATGCTTAAGACCGTTCAATCCAAAACAAAGAAAAAAGGTTTTTAGCAATTGCGGCATTCGATTCCGGCCGAGACAAGGTAGCTGGAACAGCAGGACAACGATCCAAAGCACACCAGCAAGTCCACTTCTGAATGGCTGAAGAAAAACAAAATGATGAGTTTGGAGTGGCGTAGTTAAAGTTCTGATCTGAATCCAATTGAGATTCGGTGGCATGACCTTAAAAAGGCAGTTCATGCTTGAAAACCCTCCAATGTGGCTGGATTACAACAATTCTGCAAAGATGAGTGGGCCAAAATTCCTCCACAGGGCTGTAACAGACACTGCAAGTTATCGAAAATGCTTGATTGCAGTTGTTGTTGCTAAGGGTGGCCCAACCAGTTATTAAATTTAGGGGGCAAACACTTTTTCACACGTGGCTATTTAGTTTTGGATTTTGTTTTCCCTTAATAATAAAAAACTTAATTTAAAAACTGCATGATGTGTTTACTTGTATTATCTTTGACTAATATTTACATTTATTTGATGACCTGAAACATTAAAGTGTGACAAACATGAAACAAAAAATAAGAAAGGGGGCAAACACTTTTCCACACCATTGTATTGTATATCAAATATTGGTTTACATTGCTTTTGTTAAAGCAATTTGTTACATTGCTTGTGGACTTCCAAGATGTGTTGTATACAACATTTACAAAAAAAGACAGTGACAAGCGTGAAATGGTGTCTATTATTAATGAGTTTATATACTTTGTTTAATTCTTTGTAAATTGAAAAATATTTTGCTTGTGTGACTTTTTTTTGCAGGGAAAGTGCATTGATATACCACATTTGAAAAGTGGGGATTTATTACTAAAACATATCTGGGAAACTTAACAGCTGTGACAAGCCATGAACCAGGCTTGTCAAACATTGCACCATGTGGGAACTTTTGGATTCATTGGCTGAAATTTTATTTTTAAGTAATAAGCTAAATTGGATATATGTAATGTAAATTATTATTATTGGTGAAGCCCCACCAAGTATGTGAAGAATGCAACACAAGTGTGACTTGTGCATAGTGTTAATGTGAATTAGCATACATTACATTGTATCACACTATGTAAACAACAACACACTCTTAATTACTCATGCCCTCTGATAAATATGAAATTAAAATAGCTGATACATAGCCATGTTATTTATTTATGTAAAACATGCTGGTGCACCATTATTAATTACAACATCAAAGTATTTATTTTTGGCTGACATTTGAAAGGGCTACTTATGTATGTTGAGTTTGTATTTGGTTTGTTTTGGTTTAAGTTATGTATGTAACCTTTGTTTTAAGAAAGGCTTTAGTTTTGTTATATTTATGTTCATGGTGTTTAGATTCATGGCCCTGTGTATGTATATTTTATGTAGTTAGGTTGTACTTTGTTCTCTGTGTCCAGTGTTTGTTTGCCTCGTGTCTAGTTCCTTGTATGTGTAGTTATTTGTATTAGTATGTTTAGCCACTCCAGTGCTTAGCCGCTTGTAGGTTCAGCCGCTAGTAGGTTCAGCTGCTAGTAGACTTAGCCTCCAGTAAGTTTAGCCTCTAGTGGGATTGACTGCTAGCGGCTTTAGTCTCTAGTAGGTTTAGCTACTAGTATGGACTCGCCTTATGTGTGCTTAGCCTTTTGTGTGATCGTTCCCCGTCTCGGTTCAGTTAATAACCCAGTTAGATTCTAACCCTAATAGTCATTAAACCGGTTCCTTTTCCATTTCTACTATAACCAGTTTGGATACTAATCATATTAACTACTAACCCGCTCAATCAGTAGTCTCTGGTCTCTCCCAGTCTCTGATCTCTGAGTCTCATCCTGTCTCCATACGTGTCAGTCCGCATGTGCAAGATTGTGAACGATGTTTTTATGTGTGCCACTATAAAAAAAATTCTAAATATGCTAACCGAACCTTACACCCACTGAAAATATAAGCATTTAATACACATCAGAGCAAGAATGTCTCTTCTATTACCTACCATGTAATATCACTGCCTAGTGTATTCACTGGTCAAGATACCATAGATCATACTTTTACACATTGAAAGTGATTGCATTGTGTGATGTAAATCAGAGACTGATACATGGAGCAAGTTTAAAGGCCACACATGTTTGTTAGAGTGTCGAAATGGGCATGAGATGTACAGGACTGCAAAGTTTATGGTGATTTTATGCCAAGCCCTGGTGCAAAACCTTGGTGAGGAATTTAGGGGAGAGGGGGTGTGAATTACAGGATTGTTTTTTTACAGAACCAAGCAAACATAAAACATAAAAATCTCCTCTCTTCTATTGGAACTAGGTTTATAGTCGATCTCTCTGGAAACTCATGGTGTAGTTGTCTGTGGGTTTGCCTGTAGTGAAGCCCGCTCACACTACCCCCCACCTATGGACAGCTCCTAACATTCCGTTGCCAACCTCAGTTGTTGCAGAACTCTGTGATGAGTTTAGGGTCTAGTCTGTGCTGGGCTGGGACCCATGAGCATTCCTCTTGGCTGTACCTCTGCCAATCCCTGGACTCATTGTGAATATTCAATTCTATTTTATTTGTACAGCGCTTTTTACAATTGACATTGTTGCAAAGCAGCTTTACACAATCACTTAGAATTTACCTGACCATATACAGTATGTTACAAAAGAGAGTACACCCCTCACATCTCTGCAAATATTTAGTCATGACTCTTTGACACAATGAAAAGTAGTCAGTGTAAAGTTTGTATAGCAGTGCACAGCCAATAATAGCTGAACCCCTGGCACCAAAAGTGAGTACACACCTAAGTGAAAATGTGAAATGTCAATATTTGTGTGGCCACCATCATTTTCCAGCATGGCTTGAATTCTCTCGGCCATGGAGTTCACCAGAGCTTCACAGGCTGCCACTGGAATCCTCTTCCACTTCTCCATCACAACATCACGGAGGTGGTGAACATTTGACACCTTGTGCTCCTCCACCTTCCTTTTCAGAATGCCCCATAGGTGTTCTATGGGGTTTAGGTCTGGAGACATGCTTGGCCAGTCCATCACCTTTACCCTCAGCCTCTTTAGCAAGCCAGTGATCATCTTGGAGGTGTGTTCGGGGTCATTATCATGCTGGAACGCTGCTCTGTGGCCCAGTTTTCGGGAGATAGGTGATCATGCTCTGCTTCAGTATGTCACAGTACTTGTTAGAATTCATGTTTCCCTCAATGAACTGTAGCTCCCTAATGCCAGCAGCACTCATGTAGCCCCAGATCATGACACTCCCACCACCATGTTTGACGGTAGGCGAGACACACTTGTCTATGTACTCCTCACCTGGCTGCCACCACACCCGCTTGACACCATCTGAACCAAATAGGTTTGTCTTGAACACATCAGACCACAGGACATGGTTTCAGTAATCCTGGTCTTTAGTTTGCACGTCTGCAGCAAATTGTTTGCGAGCTTTCTTGTGCATCATGTTTAGATGAGGCTTCCTTCTAGGATGACAACGATGCAGAGCAATTTGATGCAGTGTGTGGCGTACGGTCTGAGCACTGACAGGCTGACCTCCCATGCCTTCAATCTCTGCAGCAATGCTGAACGCTAAAACTCATCCGTCTGTTTTCCAAAGCCAATCTTTGGATCTGATGCTGAGAACGTGCACTCAGCTTCTTTGGCCGACCATGGCGAGGCCTTTTCTAAGAAGAACTTGTCCTCTTAAATCGCTGGATGGTCTTGGCCACTGTGCTGCAGCACAGTTGCAGAGTGTTGGCTATGTTCTTATCACCTAGGCGATCTTTATGTAAAGCATCAATTCGTTTTTTCAGGTCTTCTGAGAGTTGTTTGCCATGAGGTGCCTTGTTGAACTTTCAGTGGCCAGGTTGAGAGAGTGGAAGAGCTTTTATACCAAATTTAACTCACCTGCTATCTGGTGACACCTGAGACAGTGTAACACTAATGAGTCACATGACATACATTTTTTCACTTAGGGGTGTACTCACTTTTGTTGTCAGGGGTTCAGCTATTATTGGCTGTATTTGTAGTTATTTTGAGGGGACAATAAATTTACACTGCTATACAAACTTTACACTGATGACTTTTCATTGAGTAAAAGAGTCATTTATGCAGTGTTGTCCTATGAAAAGATATAACTAAATATTTGCAGAGATGTGAGGGGTGTACTCACTTTTGTGACATACTGTATGCGTATTAATAATGTGGGATGGGGAGGTTCTGCCATTTGTTTCATTGATGGAAGCAAGACAATGGCAAAACAATGGACTTGCAAGCTTTTGAAAAGTGATCATTTACAACTAATATTAAGGTGTTCCCGTTTGAGGTAGGGAGTCTAGTGATGAAATCTAAGGAGAGGTGGGACCAGGGGTGTGACATTGTGGACAATAGATGCAACAACTTTAAAGGGTGCAGCTCACTGTGGAGTGCACTGCCACATAGGCCTGGAAATTGTTTAGATGTGAGCTGCATGAATGATAGTGGACACTTTGAGATTCCTTGATTTCTTGAGATGGGTTAGGATCAAACACAAACATGAAACACAAAACTCCCTCATCTTTTCGAAATGGGGTTCTTCTATTCCTTTTTGTCTTTTCACTTGACGTTTCTTTTTACTTTAACTTTTTGCCATTTAACTCTTGTTTTAGTGTATTTTCTTATTTATTTTCTTTGCATTTTTCTTGTCTCTTCACATTTCTCTTCTTTGCACATTTTTTTTCATCATGCATGAGGGTGGTCATGGATCTGCCTGACTAGAAACCTGCAGTGTAGCGGTCATCAGTTTGCATTTTGTGCCACTTGCGGCCATACAATTTTATTATTTCATTAACAAGTGCCACAGGGTACCGCACAATCACTACGTGCACTGCGCAGCTCCATGCTGTCATGGTCTCGCTGGTGGTAGTTGCTGGCTAGACCGGCTGATGTAGTGGCCGTGGGCAAATATGGCAGGCATGCACGCAGAGGGGTTCAACAGAAAGTGTCTTTATTTACAACTCAATAAACAGACACAAACAAGCAAAGGAACCAAAACAACAAACTCAAACTAAAACTAGGGCTCAGGAAAAACACAGGAACAAGAACTGAACACAGGGAACCAGGAGCTGACATAGGGAACCTGACAGAAGGAAACATGGAGCTGGAGCTAAGTAAAGACACATACGGGAACTAGAGACGAGACAGGACTGGACTGGAGAGACAGGACTGGACTAGAGAGACAGGGCTAGACATGAGACAGGAACAGGGATACAGACTAAAGACAGGGTTTCAGGGACTAGATTGGCTGGGTTAGTGAGGTTAGTAGCTACATGGAATACTGGGGACGCTGGATGCTGACCTCACCTGGTTAGTGGCTAATGGGGTTAGTGGCTAACCGGGTTAGTACTGACCTAGGGGACCAAAACACAAGAGGCAGGGCACCCATGAGGCTATTGCAAAATAGCAGCTAACCTACTAGTGACCAGAACCACTAGCAGTCAATTCCACTAGAGGCTAGCCTACTAGGGGCTAACCCTACTAGCAACCCAGGCCTACTAGCAGCTCACCCTGCTAGCAGCTAAGCACTCATGGGGTTACAAACATCTAAACAGATAGGGAAGCTACACACAAAGGATTAAACCAGAAGACTGACACTGGGAAGACACAGAACAGTACTTACACTGTACACAGGAGGAGACACAGCTTAGCTAAATGTGAAACAGGACAGCTCCATGAATCCAGTAACACAAGGAGGATGTAGAAAACTAAACTAGAGCCCTCTTGAACACAGGTTACAAAACAAACCAAAATATAAACTTAGAGAAACAAAAACCAAACAAAAGGAATGCCCACATGACAGTATATACAAAAACAATCACAAACAAAAACAAATAGACCTAACAATGCTCGACCCAGTTTCCCAGAAAACTGCTATTTATAGACACTTTAATGAGCCACCTCAGTTCAGGTGAGCACTCATCACCTGACTGAGGTGCCTTCTGGGAAACTGAGTCGACCAACAAAAACTACAGACAGACAGACATGAACAGTGACCTCTAGTGGAGGTTCCTAACAGTACCCCCCCCCCACCCCACCCTTAAAAACACTCCTCCGGAGATACTGGAGGTCCCCATTGTCTTGAGTCATTTCACCCGACTTAAGACGCCGATGAGCTGGTTCCCCGAGCAGGATGGGAAGGCAGGCGAAACTGGAATGCCGCCGAAGCCAGGCGCCGGAGGCAGTCTCGGGTCTACCCTTGATGTTTGGCAGCAGAGGCGGCAATGGCCCATTCTCGGGGTGGTAGACTCGACGGCGAAGCCGGGTGGTGGATGTGGGACCTCCACTGATGCTCTGGGATGGGAAGGGGGGGGGGAATCCCCCACTGAGGCACTGGAAGCCGGTTGGAGCCTCCCCATGAGGCTCGGAGACGAAGGGTGGAGCCTCCCCGTGAGGCCCGGAGACGAAGGGTGGAGCCTCCCCGTGAGGCCTGGAGAAGAAGGTTGGAGCCTCCCCGTGAGGCCCGGAGACGAAGGGTAGAGCCTCCCCGTGAGGCCTGGAGACAAAGGGATGGAGCCTCCCCGTGAGGCCCTGGAACGAAGGGGTGGAGCCTCCCCGTGAGGCCCGGAGACGAAGGGTGGAGCCTCCCTGTGAGGCCCGGAGACGAAGGGTAGAGCCTCCCCGTGAGGCCCGGAAACGAAGGGATGGAGACTCCCCATGAGGCCCTGGAACGAAGGGGTGGAGCCTCCCCGTGAGGCCCTAGAACGAAGGGGTGGAGCCTCCCCGTGAGACCCTGGAACGAAGGGGTGGAGCCTCCCCGTGAGGCCCTGGAAGCGGAGGTTGGAGCCTCCCCGTGAGGCCCTGGTAGCGGAGGTTGGAGCCTCCCCGTAAGGCTCTGGAAGCGGAGGTAGTGGGACCTTTCACAGTTCTGCTGTAGGGCAAGCCGACTACCCTCAGCCTGCTTGCCCCAGCATTACGGTCCCAGCCCCCCCCTAAAAGAATTCTCCCGGGGTGCCCCCTCTGCTATGCCTTGGTTGGGTCAAGCATTTTGTCATGGTCTCGGTGGTGGTTGTTGCTGGCTAGACCGGCTGATGTAGTGGCCATGGGCAAATATGGCAGGCATGCACGCAGAGGGGTTCAACAGAAAGTGTCTTTATTTACAACTCAATTAACAGACACAAACAAACAAAGAAACCAAAACAACAAACTCAAACTAAATCTAGGGCTCAGGAAAAACACAGGAACAAGAACTGATCCCGCTCCCTGGAAATCTTCACTGTGGAGGACTTCCTGCCATCCCCTCCACCTCTTTCTCTTCCACTTCCAGCGGCCCAGCGCACTCGCCTTCAGAGGACGACTCACCCCGAACACCGCATCACTGAGCTACCGTTCAACCACACCTATTCACTGCATATGTGTGTGTGTGTGTCTGCTTATGTGTGGATTTTTCATGAATGGCCCAATAAATCGCCTCCATTTGTTCACCTCTGCAATCTGCTGCCTGTGCCTCTATGTCTGTGTCTTCGCCCCGACGCTACATAGACAAGTTAATACAGATTCGGGTTTTAGAGCTCCCCCAAATTTTGTTTGTTATTGTTCGAGCTGAAATTCCCTTCAGATAATGCATGTTTTCATTTCTCAAACACTGCATTTTCATATATATACTGATCAATAAAAACATTATGACCACCTGCCTAATATTGAATATGTCCCTTTTTGCTACCAAAACAGACATGAATCATTGAGACCTGGACTCCACTAGACTTCTGAAGTTGTGCTAATTATCTGTCACTATCCAAAGCAGATCTTGATTGCATGTCTTTTTACCTTTATGAATTGTAAACTGGTTACTGTAAAAATCTAATTTCCCTTTGGGAGCAATAAGGTACTATATTTATCTGTCTGAAGTTGAAGTGAAGTAAGTATATGTTCTGCTGTGTTCCTTGTGTGTTAACGTGTATAATTTGCAAGAAGAGTCACAATTAAAAAAAAAAAAAAGGTTTTATGGGAAACAGGATACTGAGAAATCTGAGTGGATGGTAAAGAGGTTGCTGTACATTCTTTACATGCTGTAAAATTCTCACATTTAGCCAAATTAACTTAAAGGTTATTCTAAAAGCAGAGCTTAGGACCTTAGCAAACTTGGGTGAGCTTTTAATTCTATTCAAGCCCCAAATGTTTTTCAGCTAAAACATAACCAAAGGTAGCAGGAACCACTGGAACTGAAGGAGATGTACCTTACTAGCAATATACAGTAGGTAAATTTTATCAATTAGGCTCATGAAAATATCAGTCTAATTAGTAAATAATATGCATTAGTTAATAAGGATGTATTCCTTAATAAATAATTCATTGAAATAAAAATGAACAACATTGGTTAAGTGTTCACTAGCATATCAAATTAGGGATAAACGTATAAGAGTTATACATGTACATGTTAGAGACAAAGAAATACTGTATGCCTGTGGGTGTCGGGGAAGTGCAAAACAAGGGGAAATGTCTTGTCAACAAGATGACTCCCATCATCTAAGCAAGTACTATAGCTTAGCACAAACATGTTAGCTCATTGTAGCTAAGCTACTGTTTTATGTACCTTACATGTTTGTGAATATCAGCTATGGTGTAAATGTTCATAATGTTTTCTGTCCAGTTTGGAATAGCTTTAGCTTACAGCAAATAATATATATTTTGATCGGTTTTGCTTATCTGACTCAAATACAGTATACCTATACATTTTAGCTTATAGTAGCTAAGCTACTATTTAAAAAATCAGCCAGAATGAAAACATTAAAATGGCAGAGGGTTTGTCTCCAATGCTACAACAGAAGAGATGAACACTCCTTGTCCTCATATACAAAGCATATTTCGCTTACATACAGTGCAAAAGAACAGCTTCATAATGCGGTGTCTTAAGCATATAAAAACGCGACCTGAGGAAACATTTTACAATTAGTTTAGTTGTTTTACTGAATGTTGCAACGTTAGCATATATAATTAGCAAATGTTCTATTTAGGTTTCTTATATTTGTTTTGCTAACATGTTATACTGTTATTTTCTATCTGCTGCATTTGGAGGGCAACTGAATATACAGTATATCTTACACTGGAAATAGTTACACTGTTCAAATATACATGTGTTACCTACAGTAGAGATTTTTCCCGTTTTTACGCTTTAATACTACTGGACTTTATCCGATTTTTTGCGCTTTTTGGGAGAACGCGCGTATCATCTGACCAACAACAACCGAATCCATCACCAAATAATCACAACTCCGGCACAAAGGTACGTTATCATGTCTACCATTCAGCTCGCTCAGTGTGTGGAGTGCAGGATGTTTAGACGTTCTTCCTCCGTCATTAGTGATAATTTTATTTGTGATAGGTGTGTGTTAGTTAGCACCCTGACGGAGAAGATAGTAGCATTAGAGGAGCGCATCCAGACTTTAGAGAGGGTTAGAGAGCGCGAGAGCAGCGTTAATCCTGTAGTGGAAAGTCTGGGTGCCACAGGTGGAGATAATCATCCCCCGACTCCGGCAGTAGAGCCCTCACAGCGGGGCGAGTGGGTGACGACTCGGCGGCATACTCGTTCAGCCAAAGCTAACGCTAAGGCTAGCCCACCGGAGCACACCTCTTCTGCGCTTCACATGTCCAACAGGTTCGCTCTCCTCAGTGATGCACCCGCTGAGAAACCTGAAAGAGCTCTGGTTATAGGAGACTCTATACAGAGACATGTGAAATTAGCTCGGCCTTTAGGGGCGCCAGCGGCAGTGGTCAGGTGTATCCCGGGAGCCAGAGCACCGGACATAGCAGGTAATCTTAGGGCTCTAGGTCAGCATAGGTTCTCTAAGATAGTGGTACATGCTGGAGCTAACGATATACGCCTTCGTCAGTCAGAGGTTAGTAAGAGTAACTTTACAGAGGTGTTTAAAATAGTGAAGGCGATGTCCGAAGAAGTAGTTTGCTCTGGTCCCATCCCAATGAGACGTGGCGACATAGCTTACAGCAGGTTATGGTCGCTGAACCGCTGGATGTCCAGGTGGTGCTCCGAAAACAACGTGGGCTTCATTGACAATTGGAAGACTTTTGAGGGCAAAACTGGCCTGTTAGGGCGGGACGGTGTCCATCCCACTCGGGAAGGTGCTGCTCTCATTTCTTGTAGTATAGCACATAGTCTCAGAAGAGGCCTAGTTAATTGGTGACAATCCAGAGCCAAGGCCAGGGAGCAGACAGACAGGCTAAACCAACCGTCTGCTAGCTGCATAGAGTCGTCACTCAGGGTTCATCAGATTGAGACTGTGTCTGTTCCCCGAGATAAACATAAACATACATTTAGAAAGACTCAGAAAGTCTGTTTTAGTAATTTAATTAACATAGACACCACAAACTCAGATCACACTGAATGCGCAGCCAGCACCTCTGATCTGAAGCTAGGACTGTTAAATATTAGATCTCTCGCATCTAAAGCAGTTATTGTTAATGAAACTATTACAGATCAGGAGCTTGACATATTATGTTTAACAGAAACCTGGATTAAACAGGATGAGTATGTGGCTCTAAATGAAGCTAGTCCTCCTGGATACAGCTACATACACCAGCCTCGGCTAACTGGTAGAGGAGGAGGAGTCGCAGTTATTTATAACCATAATCTGTCTCTCGTACAAAAACACAGTTTTAAATCTAATGCATTTGAAGTTCTCTATAGTAACATAAAGTCAGCTCAGTCAATCCCGCTAATCATCATTTACAGACCCCCTGGGCCGTACTCGGAGTTTCTCTGCGAATTTGCAGATTTCCTTTCAAACCTTGTTGTTTCTGTAGATAAAGCGTTAATTGCTGGAGACTTTAATATTCATTTTGAGAATCCAGAAGACCCTCTGAGAACAGCATTCTTGTCCATACTGGACTCAGTAGGAGTAAATCAGTGTATAGTAGGACCCACTCATAAAGCAGGTCACACTTTGGATTTAATATTATCCTTCGGATTAAGTATAGGAAATATAACCACAATTCCACAGTCTGAAGTTATCTCAGATCACTACCTTGTCTCGATTAAAGCGTGTTATAGTAATAATGTACGCACAGCACCGCGCTTCCACCTTAAACGTACATTTACATCAAATACCGCACAGAGCTTTATCAATAATCTTCCAGAATTATCTACTTTGATTGGATCGCCATCTGACTTCACAGAACTCGAACAGGCGAATGAATATCTAGAGTCAGCACTTCGTTATAGCTTAGATAATATCGCTCCAGTTAAAAGGAAAATGATTAGAGATAAGAAACTCGCTCCTTGGTATAATGACCACACACGTGCTTTAAAACAAACCGCTCGCAAATTCGAACGTAAATGGCGCCAAACTAAATTGATAGTATTCAAAATAGCTTGGAAGGAGAGCATCCTGAACTATAAAAAAGCTCTCAGTGATGCTAGATCAACATATTTCTCCACTCTAATAGAAAATAACAAAAACAACCCGAGATTTTTATTTAATACCGTAGCTAAATTAACTAAAAACAAGACCACTGCAGAAATCTCCACAACATCATCATGCAGTAGTGAGGATTTCATGAACTTTTTCAATAATAAAATCATAAATATTAGGCAAAAAATTCAGGCTTTGAAACCAGACAATTTAAATAATTCAGATGATCTAACCACATCACATCAGAACTTAGAACACTTTACTCCCCTTGAAGCGAGGGAACTAATTTCACTCATCTCTTCTTCAAAATCGTCAACCTGTATATTAGATCCTATACCGACACATTTTCTCAAGCAGATAGTACCAGCAATAATAGAACCCCTGTTGAAAGTAATTAACTGTTCACTCAGTAGTGGGTATGTCCCCAAATCCTTTAAATTAGCCGTTATTAAACCGCTAATCAAGAAACCTGACCTTGACCCCTGTCTGCTTTCTAATTACAGGCCGATATCAAACCTTCCGTTTATCTCCAAGATTTTGGAAAAGGTAGTATCACAGCAGCTATGTTCACATCTACACAGAAATAGCATAAATGAACTGTATCAGTCAGGATTTAGGCCTCATCACAGCACAGAGACAGCACTTGTTAAAGTAGTAAACGACCTCCTATGGGCCTCTGATCAGGGTTGCGTCACTATACTTGTGTTACTGGACCTCAGTGCAGCTTTTGACACCATTGATCATAGTATTCTCCTTCACAGATTAGAAAAGGTAGTTGGAATTAAGGGAACTGCCCTCTTGTGGCTCAGATCCTACTTGACTGATCGTTATCAGTTTGTAGATTTAGATGGTGATCATTCCTCATGTTCTCAAGTGGAGTTTGGTGTTCCACAGGGCTCAGTTTTAGGCCCACTGCTTTTTTCCCTTTACATGCTTCCTCTGGGCAACATTATTCGTAAACATGGTATTAGTTTTCATTGTTATGCTGATGACACACAATTATATGTCTCAGCAAAACCAGATGAGAAAAAACAGTTTGCTAAAATTGAGCAGTGTGTGCAGGACATACGAGATTGGATGTTAATTAATTTTCTTCTGCTTAATCCTGATAAGACAGAAGTTCTAGTCATAGGACCACAAGCAGCTAGAAGTAAGCTTTCTGATCAGACTGTAACTTTAGATGGCCTTTCTGTTCCATCAAGTGCAACAGTTAAAGACCTCGGTGTGATTATAGATTCCAGCCTTTCGTTTGAAGCTCATGTAGATAATATCACCAGGATAGCTTTCTTTCACCTTAGAAATATTGCCAAGATAAGAAACATATTGTCACTAAATGATGCAGAAAAACTAGTTCATGCTTTTATCACCTCTAGGTTGGATTATTGTAACGCCTTACTGTCTGGTTGTTCAACTAGGTGTATAAACAAGCTTCAGTTAGTTCAGAATGCAGCAGCGAGAGTCCTCACTAGAACCAGAAGATACGAGCACATCACCCCTATCTTATCTACACTGCATTGGCTCCCTGTGAAATTTCGCATCGATTTCAAGATACTACTTTTGACATTTAAAGCACTAAATGGTCTCGCGCCACAGTATTTGAGTGAACTGTTAGTGTCTTACGATCCGCCACGCCTACTTCGATCAAAGGATGCAGGCTGCCTGTCAGTACCACGTATTATTAAAACTACAGCAGGGGGCAGAGCTTTTTCTTACAAAGCCCCAAAGTTATGGAATAGTCTTCCTGTTAATGTTCGGGACTCAGACACAGTCTCAGTGTTTAAGTCTAGGCTAAAAACTTATTTATTTAGCCAAGCATTTTTGTAAATAGATTAACCTTAGGTAAAGGAGCAGATCTGGGGGACTCATGGACGTAGAGTATTCTGGTGAACTGGTATGTTTAGATGCTGTCCTCCCCACTCTCATTGTTCACTCAGGTTTGTTGACGGTGAGGTGATTGGTTGCTTTACATCTCAGGGAGCCCTCATGTTTGTGTTTCCTTCTGGCTCTCCCTTTTAGTTATGCTGTTATAGTTAGTCCTGCCGGAGTCCCTGCTTGCACTTTGCACTAATATACATTCACCTTATACATGTTGACTGTGACCATACCTAACTGCCATCTCTCCTTATTTTCTGTTCTCTCCTTTTCTGCTCTCTCTCTCTCTCCCTCTCTCCTTTCCCTCTCTCTGTCTCTCTGTCGAGCTATACATGTTCGCTCCTGAGTTGCCAGTGATCCAGACCCCTCTGCCCTCTGAAGCCGTCTAACCCGTCCTGGAGTCCTGCTTCTGGTTGGAGATCCCGTCACATGGATGCCCCGTGTGGTCTGCCTGGATGCGCTTGGTGGCTGGGGATGGTTTCCATGAAGACTGTCCTATCATCGATTGATGCTCTGGGGACCTGTGACTTCAGTTGTTCGATAGCTCAGGACTGGAATCTCCTACAGTCTACCTGAGCCTCCGGGAACAAACTGGACTCCTTTTAATTTAAATTTTAACACATCTCCTGTTACACTGAACTTCCAGTACACATTATTATGCTGATCATTCTCTGCTATCCGTTATCACCCAGATGAGGATGGGTTCCCTGTTGAGTCTGGTTCCTCTCAAGGTTTCTTCCTATTACCATCTCAGGGAGTTTTTCCTTGCCACCGTCGCCCTCGGCTTGCTCATCAGGGACAATCTTATCATTTTGATTCATGCACATTGCATAAAAACTTACTTCTTTTTATTGTGTAAAGCTGCTTTGCGACAATGTCAATTGTTAAAAGCGCTATATAAATAAAATTGAATTGAATTGAATTGAATTGAATTTCAAAAGCTTGATATAGGGGGGGGGGATTAGGAATTTGTATTTCTTGTTCCTTCATTTGCTATTTTGTAATGACATTTCATTTTTTTTTTCATTATTTGTAAATTGCAGAATTTGTACATTATTTTACCATTTTGTTTTGCTGCTTACATAATTTCTGAAAAAATAAATCACACATTACAATCAAACAGTTACTCAGTACTTGAGTAGTCTTTTTACCAAATACTTTCTTACTCTTATTTGAGTAATTGTTTGGATGACTACTTTTTACTTCAACCTGAGTAATATTATTTGACTACTCTACCCACCTCTGTGAACTACATACATACAGTCTATCATACTGAGTAAGTGCACAGACATATCCATACAGATGTAAATTGCAATGCAAAGGGTCTTTGTTTTGACACAAAAGATTTTGTGGTCTTCATGGTCAATAGTGATTGATAATGATAACAATATACAGTAGTTTCTTTTATTGAGCTTTTAGCATATTAATATATTTCTTTCTTTTTTTATAAACTTTTTGACACTGAAAATGATCAGCCATCTGTTTTAAAGAAAGCAAAGGCAAACAAGGATGCAGAAAGCCCACTATGTCATTACATATTGCAAGGTACACAAGTGCAAAGACATTTCCATGCATTAAATCATGCATTTACTATTTGCAGTACATTTTCCTCTGATGACTTGTGACAAAAGTCACTCAATAGTTTGGAACTGAAATTTCCACAAATAGTTTCATACCTGAGCCTACAACAACTACAGTGGACTGTATATTAAATTAAACACCTTTCCCATTATACTACAATTTCAGCCTCACAACTCAAATTATGAGCGCAAATCAATCCCTGATATATCTGCCTGATATTATCCAAATGACAATGGGCTCGCAGTTAATTCTGATTCCTCTGAAAGTTTCTTCCTATTGCCGTATTAGAGAATTTTTCCTTGCCACCATTTCCTTGGCTTGCCCATCATTGACAAACTAATAATGATAAATTATATATTTAATGATGTATAAAAATCATGATAATGATACAACAAACTGTGGTGGACTGTGTGTTCTGGCCCCTGTCTGTACCAGCATTTAATTTTTCAGCAATTTGGATAACAGCCGTTTCTCCCATGTGCATGACTGAGCATTGGCCATTCATGACCCTGTAACTGTCAGTGGTTTTCCTTCCTTGGGCCACTTTTGATTAAGTCTGACCAAAGCAGACCAGGAACATCCTACAAATGCTGCAGTTTTGGACCTTCTCTAGCTGATGAACTGGCACAATCTAAAAGCTATATAAACAACATACTTGAAACAGTCAAAATTAACATTAAATATTTGAAATAGTATAGATATAAATAATATATAAATATAAATGTGATCATTTCTTATTAGTTGTTTCCATTTTTCCATCTTTGAAGCTTTTATCATTTGTATGTATGTGTGTGCGTTTTGACACTCAGTGTTGGATTTTGAGTTTAGTCAGTATACTGTATAAGTATGGATAGTATGTTAGTGTCAGTGTGTTTCATTAAGACCATTATGATTTACACTTTCCCATGATAAGGTTGATCATTGCATAACATTTCCCTTACATTTGTTAAACACATAATCTTCTGGCCTCAGGTTTCTTATTCTCCTGTGTTTTTTATACACACACTTGTGAGGTTACACCCAATGTGACGTTTCCAGAGGAAATTCTAAAGCACTAACTCATGCATGTTTGTTTAGGAACTTCTCTTTTCTCATGTCAACTGTCTGATTAATCAGTGAAATCATTCTACCTTGCATGTTTTTAACCACATTGCCTCACCCAGGTTTGTGCTAAACCTTCTCAAAAACACTGTAAACATGATAGCTGTTATTCCTGTGGTTAGTTCATGGACACACATTAAATTATCATTAAAAACCTTATGGGTCTGTGGGTGTTTTTGAGCCCTGAAGAAGTTCTGACATGTCCTGACATTTGTGAATTTTTCAGTTACTTATAAACATATAAATGGCTAAAATCTGATTGTTAAAATCTGACAGCATGTATGTACAAATTTATTTTGGAGAAAATAACAGTTAAGAGTTAAGAAGGTGTGAATGATGATGAATGATGCTGTGATTTACACCAGAGAAGACAAAGAGCTGCATAATGAGCTGCATAATGAGCTGCATAATCAGTCTGTGTCAGATAGGAAAATACTACAGGAAAATAATCTGAGATATGAGAAAATTTATTTCTTTTATTTATTTGTAGTTTATTTAGAATAAGTCAAGATTCACTTGCAAGAATATCTGGAAATATCCAAAAGATTTACATACATTTCCACACAAAAAAAATATACAACTCTCTTCTGTAGGTCACATGACAACATCAACAATGGTGCGACTACTGACATCAGGAAGGAAACATAATACTACTACACATCACTGCCATAATTCAATTCAAAATTTTTAAAAAGGGAACAGATAACAATTTGTGAAAATGTGCAACATGTTTGTGTCCTCGTGGGCAATAGGTCAGACAAATATCTGTGGATGGGCCATAGACCATGTAATGCATCTCAAACCTTTACACTCGAGACATTAGCAAACGTCATCCAGCAGACATGTTTTATCACCATCTAAACATTTACACCTAAACAGATATTTGTAAATACGAACTAAACAAGAGACATTATCAAAAAATTCAGGGGATACCACTAGAGGGCGCCAAAGCGCCCACACTCCATTTTGTTTTTTTGTTTTTTCATTCGTAGTTTGTTGGACTTCATTCCCCAGAATGGACCTTGGTCAGGTGATGTGCTGACCACCAGAACCGAGGTTGCTCATTAGTTTTGTTATAAATGTTCCTGAGTTCAGTTAAGTCTTGTCTTGCATCTGTTCGGTTTGGGTTACTGTTTGGTTTGCTGTCAAGTTCTGTGTTTTCTCTTAGCTCTGTGTTCTTTTAGTTCTGTGTTCTCCTAGTTCTATGTTCTTCCAGCTCTGTGTTCTTCTAGTTCTGTGTGTTCTCCTGGCTCTGTGTTCTCCTAGCCCAGGGGTGGCCAAGTTCGGTCCTAGAGAGCCGCAATCCTGCAGAGTTCAGCACCAGCCCTGAAAAAAAAAACTCTCCTGCCAGTAGCCTTAGTAGTCCTCAAGACCTTGATTAGCTTGTTCAGCTGTGTTTGATTAGGGTTGGAGCTGAACTCTGCAGGATTGGCCACCCCTGTCCTAGCCTTTGTCTGTCTCCTGGCCTTTGTCTGTCTCCAAGCCTGTCTGCCTCTCCATCTGTTGGTAACCCCCAGTCTGTGTTGCTCCTGGTTTAGTTTGTCATGTTTATAGTTTGTCTGTCCTGTGTTTAAAGTTCATGTTCTGTTCTTTTGGTTCCCTGTTTTGTGTTCATTAAAGACTTTTGCTCACTTCACCTCTGCTATTATGCCTATCTTTCGTCCCACAAACAGTACCCGTGACACATTTACACCACAATCAAAATTCATAAACATCTATTAGCTACATAAGGCAGTATTTTAGCTAACTGGAGCTATCTTGTGTGTGTCATAAGCTAACCAAAACTGAGCCACATATATATCAGCTACCATAATCATTGGATAAAGCTATCCAAAACAAGGTGAAATACATTAGAACATTTATAAACATCTGTAAGCTTCATAAGGCATTTACTTGGCCACCGGAAGCTAACATGATTGTGCAAAGCAACATAAGGCAGTATGCTAGCATGTTTAGCAATGTTATCTACATGCTAAACTGAACTATGTATGTGACTTTGAAAGACAATGTTACATATAACCTGGCCAAGTCTAGCCAAAATTAGAAACAATAATAGTTTTATATTATCAGAATTTAACCACGCGGGTTGCTACCACGTGGACACATGGTTGCCAGGCAACGCCGCCGACAGGCAATCAGCCTGAACGAGCCACACCTGGCAGTGCGTTTATAGTGACAGTGCGTTTATTGCACTTCGTGCAATCATTTAGGTAGCACCGGTAAGGTATCAGGTCCAAAGACAGAAAGAAAGACAGGCTGAACTGTCTGCCACCTAATACACAGTATGAGTGCAGCTCAATTCCTGCTTTCTGTTTCAGGCAGATGAGGATGGGTTCCCTGTTAAGTCTGGTTCCTCTCAAGGTTTCTTCCTATTACTACCTCAGGGAGGTTTTCCCTCAGCACCGTCGCCCTCGGCTCGTTCATCAGGGAATATCTGACCATTTTTTTTTATTCATACACATTCACATTCCATACAAACTTAAATAATTCTTTTGATTGTGTAAAGCTGCTTTGCGACAATGAAAATTGTTAAAAGCGCTATACACAGGGCCTCCGAGTGGCGCAGTTGTTAAAGCGTCTCTCCCTATCATCCGGAGATCGCTAGTTCGAATCCCGGGTGGTGCTGTAACCTCTCGCAGCCGGAGGTCTAGAGAGAGCTGATTGGCCGAGCTCTCTCAGAGGGGAGGGATGAGAGGTACTCAGTGCTCCGACATTAATCACGGCTCTACAGCCAGTCAGGGGCGTCTGTGAGCTCGCGCAGCGGAGGGAGCGGATAGCGCTGTCCTCCGAGTGTGTTACGCCGTCCCCAACCGAGCCCCCTAGTGACGGGGAGGAATTGGACACAACTAACTTAGGGAGAAAATCGGGGAAAAATCCAAAAAAAAGCGCTATACAAATAAAATTGAATTGAATTGAATTGTTCAGAGACTCTGTCTGTCTGTCTTTCTGTCTAAGATGCCGGCGAGAGCAAGAGAGAGAGAGAGTGGCACACATCAGTCTAGCGTGTGCACTCAGTTTAAGGTAATAGTGCACAGCGAAAACATAACTCTCTCTCATAAGGCATAAGCCCCGAGAGGATACAAGTTTTATTTTTGTTTCCAGAGCCCCGTCCGTTCTCGCGTAGACGCCAGAGCTCTGTTTATTTTGTGTTATATGAAACTAAAGAAAACTGATGAGTTTCTAAGTAATAATTCCACGCCATCCCCAAACGGGAAGGTCTACCCGTGCATATCACAAGCACTCTTACACACTCCTATTTCGTTGTCCCCACTAAAGGCCTGCGTAAGGGCTGTTATCATTCTCACACACATCTCATGGTGCTCTCCATAATTATATAAGACTTAATAACTTTATAATAGCACCCAATGCCTTGGGGGGGGGGCTTGTATGTAGATTACCCAGACTGTTTCCCGGTGAATAGCATGTGGGCATGTCCTGCCTCAGGTCATTATCAGATAATGAAATGCGACAACAAATCTGTGCCTCTTCTTGGTTTCATACGGATTACATAAACTGGAAAAAAAAAATTCAATGTGACTTGAATTATTTAAAAGTAGACCCGTTAAGCTTTCTATAGATATATTTTTCTTATGTCTGTGTGTGTAGTATTCAGTGTTTCAGTAAATTTTAGTGACGTGTTTCAAAAATATTTTCATAAAGACTGAGATCTCTGAAAGCGCACCCAGTTTATTTTATTTTATTTAAAAAAATACAATGTTTTGTGTAAATTGAGTGTACATCAATAAAAGTAAACCCTTAACAAATTTAAATGTTGTGCTTCACTTATGTGTATGATCAGAGCATTTTAAGTTCTTTTCACCCTTACCAAAAAAAGCTGCGAGTGGACCCACCGGTGGGACTGCAGAACTTTAATTAAACATATAAATGACTCTGCTCTGTATAAACACTGCTTTATGTACAGTGAGATAACCAAGATCAGTACAACTTTCAGTTCTTAATGAAGTGAAGCAACTGGTGACAAATTGAAGAATGAATGGATCTCGAACACCCGTCACATTATAAAAGTGGCGTGGGAGCTACTCTGGGGTCCAAAAGTCCAAAGTAACATCAGCATGAATGAATGTTGGAGCTTAAAGCTTAGAGCATAATGTTGCGCGGCCAATGCTAAAGGCAAGAGTGGCCTGCAGCAGAGTGGCGCCATGCGTTCCAGAAACTTCAAAGGCAAGTGTACGAAGCACTGCTGACTACAGTCACTACATGAGAATGTTCATTCCACGCACAGGCCCCACCTAATACGTGCTGCCGCGGCACCCTCATCTACGTCACGCACTAGCTAATGCGAACCAGCTGCCAATGAGTAAAAGGCACTAGGTTTGCCATCGAGGGCCCAGTGCCCAGGCAGGGTAAGAGGCCCAGACTTTGTAAGACACAAGGGCTCATGCCGAGCCAATGCCAATGGATAGCTGGGTGGGGCCAGGTTGGAGCTTCATTGAATGTAGGAGTTATTGAAACTGCACTAAAGCTCTCATGAGCAGAAGCCAGGAGAAACAACTCTGTTGCTCTAAAGCCACCATCAAGGACCTTTCTGTGAGTGGCATTTGTGAGTGGGGCAGTACCTCGCATCCCAGGGATGGAATCAAGTAGAGCTTGGTTCATGCAACAGCTTGAGCATGCTATGCACACTACTCTGTTATGCACCAGTCAGGATGCTACATGCACTATGTTGTTGTTGTACCTGATCACACATGCATCGCCGCCCTTTTTTCTATTTCAGCCCTTTCATAAGTGCCACCACCATATATGCCTGTACTCATGATTCAAAAGCTAGAGGGCAAGTGGAGCCCTGCCACCTGCTTGAGCTTTGCATCTGGGAGGTATGTCCTTCTGAGCACTGACAACACATCTACGTCACGGCATAAAGCAACCAGACGGAGCATGAACCTGTTCAAGCTTGGGGCACCAAGGCAGATGTACTGCCCACTGTCAATCTATAAGCTAGAGCTCAGGGCACCAGGGTAGTCAGACAAGACACTGCTGGTCGACTTGCATAAACCATATGCGGCATAAAAAGGATGATTATAGACATCCCAGGAACTTCACAGATGGCAGAGCAAAATGCAGCCATTTGAGTGCCAAGGATGACATCATGCAAAGACCTGCATGAGCTGATGCAGCATAAAGTGCTCCTGTTAATTGTCTGTCCACGACCCAGCGATGAGAAAGGCTGGTGTGTGTCACGAACTACTAGGGCAGACTGACTAGTAGTATGGGCGGGTGTTTGTCACCGTGGGCAGAAAAGGCAAGCATAGATGCAGAGGGGTTGTTTAAACATTAAGAGTCTTTAATTATACAAAAACAAACAAACAAATCAACAAACAAACAGGCTCTTCACAGGCTCTAGCACCTCAGACTCCCAGCTACTCAGACTCATCAAGCTGACACGAATGCTAAGAGCTGAACAAAGGCTAGAGCTGCCATGGAGGCCTAGAGCCTAGAAGTTACGAGGGGACACCAGAGGCTAAGGAGACACACCAGAGGCTAAGAAGACACACCAGAGGCTAAGGGCACATACTAGATATATGGGGGACACTTGAGACAAGAGAAGGAACCTTGGACCAGGGGGGAAACACTGAACACACAAGACAAAAGGAAACACAAGAAACACACAGCACAGCATTCATATAGCAGAATAAACTAAAAAGTACACTTACAGACCACACTGATAACAAGACCATTCAGAGCCCAATATAAACAAGCCAAAGTAAAATAGAACACAATCAAAACAAAACGCAATCAAAACAAATGCCCACTGACAGTATTAATGCTCGACCTAGTTTCCCAGAATAACCAGCTGAGTTGAAACTGAGTTGATTAACAAAAACTACAGAAAAACAAAAAAACATGCACACAGTGCCCTCTAGGGGTGGACCCTTACAGTGTAATCATGACCGCCGCGTTGAAAAGCCGGCAGCTGATTGCCACTCTGCCAGCTGGGCGCTGCCTGTACCTGCAACTCTGACTTCACTGGTTTCACGGGTTTCACTGCTCACTTTGTCAAGTACTGTATGTTACTAAAAGAACTTTGTCCTGCAACTCAAAATTATTTGTCCCAGTGCTGAGTGACCTGCACAAAATGTGTGTACGATTTTGTTCTGTGGTACACATTTTGACTAATGCTCTCTGTTTTCACAAATATACTCTCCTCCATGCAGGGTCAATATGCCCCAATGAGTCCTGGATCTCCTGGATTTTAAAAATGTGTTGATGAAGGAGAAAATGAAAGTATACCCATAAATGTTTGTGTGCTGTCACACATGTAGACTGGTAATACTAATGATGTAGAAATGATGACTGGTTATCCAACAGTTTCCTTATTTTGACCCATCATTTCAGTGGTAGGACTCATCCAACTAACCAGTTCTCATTTTTATAAACAGTGTAACGTCATATTTAAACAAATAATTACATAAAATTAAAAGGATCTATAAACCACAACAACATAAAAGAGTTGATGGTAAATTAATATAATTAATAAATAATTAATAAATAATCAATATGAATATTAATTTATATTAATTAAATAATTAATATGATTATTATGAATTTATATTAATAAAGTAATAAAACATTTAAGCAATGAGAGAACACTACCCATAGTGTGTTTAAAATGTATTCTCCATTATTCCCCGCATTGAGAACTGGACTTTAGCTCAGTAATGGAAGTAATGGCAGATTAACATCACTCGTGTTGGGAAGAGATGTGAGTGTGCAGCATGGGAGACAGGAAAACTCAGTAACAGGTTCTTCTGCTGTTTAAAGAAAAAAAAATATCAATAGTTTTTCTATGAGTAGATTTCACTGTTCATGGTTATCATGTGGCTTCCCTAAAAATAATAATCTTTAAAATGAATCTGCAAGATCATTTTACATTCCATTTGTTTTAACGTTTATTCTGCCACACCCATGTTCTTGCTAAATCATCCCTGTCACGTTTCTGGGTGTGAGGCATAAACGCAAGAGGATCCAGGTGGTTCAGGGAAACGATGATTTTTATTTAAACATAAACTCAGGGAAAATGTAACAAACAAAACAGATATACTTTAAATAAAACAAATACAGACGAGACATACACTTTAAACTTATTGTAACAAATGCAAGACAAAAACTAGAACTTAAACACACCTTTTATAATGAAATTAATGATCAACTCGGATCAGGTGCGCTCCCACGTGACCTGACTGAGTTGAGAACTGGGAAATGAAGTAAATAAATGAACATTAAAAGAACTACACAAAAATGTCTTAGGGTGCTTTGGCGCCCTCTAGGGGTTATCCCTGACATAACCCCCCCTCAAAGGGCACAACTCCGGGGCGCCACAGGAGGTCCAGGGCATCCCAGGGTCCAATGTCCGCCCCTCTCACCCAGAGGCTGGCACCTAAGTCCTGTGGGCCAGGTGTCTTCATGCCCCCGTTGAAGCAGGGCGGGGGAGACGGAGGAAGCCCGCCATCCTCGTTGACGTAGGGCGGCGAGGGCAGTGGATGCTCGCCGTCCTCATTGACACAGGGCGGCGGAAAGAGAGGAAGCTCGATGTCCTCGGCGGCGCATGACGGCGGCGGAGGAGGAAGAGGCAGCTCGCTGTCCTCGGCGGTGCATGACGGCGGCGGAGGAGGAAGAGGCAGCTCGCTGACCTCAGCGGCGCATGCAGGCGGCGGCGGAGGAAGAGGATGGAGCTCGTGATCCTCAGCGGCGCGTGAAGGCGGCGGCGGAGGAAGAGGAAGCTCGCTGTCCTCGGCAGCGCATGAAGGCGACGGCAGAGGAAGAGGATGGAGCTCGTGATCCTCAGCGGCGCATGAATGCGGCGGCGGAGGAAGTGGAAGCTCGCTAACCTCGGCGGCGCATGAAGGCGGCGGCGGAGGAAGAGGAAGCTCGCTGTCCTCGGCGGCGCATGAAGGCGGCGGCGGAGGAAGAGGATGGAGCTCGCTGACCTCGGCAGCGCATGAAGGCGGCGGCGGAGGAAGAGGAAGCTCGCTGTCCTCGGCGGCGCATGACGGCGGCGGCGGAGGAAGAGGATGGAGCTCGTGATCCTCAACGTCGCATGAAGTCGGCGGCGGAGGAAGAGAATGGAGCTCGTGATCCTCAACGTCGCATGACAGCGGCGGCAGAGGAAGAGGATGGAGCTCGTGATCCTCAACGTCGCATGAAGGCGGCGGCGGAGGAAGAGGATGGAGCTCGTGATCCTCAACGTCGCATGACAGCGGCGGCAGAGGAAGAGGATGGAGCTCGTGATCCTCGGCGGCGCATGACGGCGGCGGCGGAGGAAGAGGAAGCTCGCTGTCCTCGGCGGCGCATGACGGCGGCGGCGGAGGAAGAGGAAGCTCGCTGTCCTTGGCGGCGCATGAAGGCGACGGCAGAGGAAGAGGATGGAGCTCGTGATCCTCGGCAGCGCATGAAGGCGGCGGCGGAGGAAGAGGAAGCTCGCTAACCTTGGCAGCGCATGACAGCGGCGGCAGCTCGCTGTCGACGAAGCAGCTACGCGGCAGAATATAGAGCTCGCTGTCGTCGCCGCCGATGTGCGGCGGAAAGAGGAGCTCGTCTTCATCGTCGCCGCTGCTGAGCTCGCTTTCGTCGTCGACACTATATAACAAATAGTAGAGCTCGCCGCTGTCATCCTTGAAAGCCTTGTAGTAGAGCTCACCGTCTTCGTCGTCGCTGTACGGCGGGAAAGGAGCTGGCAGGTCTGGACCTTCCTCGAGGCGCAGCTGCATCAGCATATCCTGGAGGTCAGCTACCTGCTCCTGCAGGTTACGGATGCGCCCTTCATTCTCTTCGGCGCTCCGCCCAACGCTGCTCCAGTCCAGCTGGGAGGCTGCTCCCGGCTGTGCATACCGCCCACACGCCGTTCCTTGTAGCCGCACGCTTTGGGGTGTCCTTTCACCCTGGTCACCGCCGCGTTTGGACCGCCTGGTCTCTGCACTCCGGCCGGTGCGGGGACTCATGTCACCCCGAGCTGCTCCACCTCTGAACGGCGTGCGCCGTATCGCCAGCCGGCAGCCATCTCAGTCTTGCTGCCGTCTCAGCTCCTCCTGCTCCTTCCTGTCCGGTTTCCTTCTCCGCCTTCTACTACGCCGCTTGGTTCTCCTCCTGCTCTCCGCGTCGGTTTCCCAAGCTTCCAACATCGTTGCCCCCCCCAAAAGAATCTCCCGGGGGAAGGGCTCCTCTGCTATGCCTCTTGTTAGGTCTTGCATTCTGTCACGTTTCTGGGTGTGAGGCATAAACGCAAGAGGATCCAGGTGGTTCAGGGAAACGATGATTTTTATTTAAACATAAACTCAGGGAAAATGTAACAAACAAAACAGATATACTTTAAATAAAACGAATACAGACGAGACATACACTTTAAACTTATTGTAACAAATGCAAGACAAAAACTAGAACTTAAACACACCTTTTATAATGAAATTAATGATCAAATCGGATCAGGTGCGCGCCCACGTGACCTGACCGAGTTGAGAACTGGGAAATGAAGTAAATAAATGAACATTAAAAGAACTACACAAAAATGTCTTAGGGCGCTTTGGCGCCCTCTAGGGGTTATCCCTGACAATCCCAACTTGCAGCTTTCCTTCTGCACATTTCTCCGTTGCATTCACACGTATTTCTGTGGTTAATTCAATTGAACATATATAATTATAATTTAATATGAAAAAAGAAAGAAAGAAAGAAAGAAAGAACACCAAATACCATTTTCTCTTTGTATAATATTATGTAGTTTAACTCACAATGCTGAGTTTTAACAATATACAGCGACACCCAATCTACCCCAATAATAATAACAATCCCTCATAGAGCAGATATAATAATAATAATAATAATAATAATAATAATAATAATCCTGATTGAATAAGGTGAAGTGAGTTGGAGTCTTTAATAATTTAAGAACATTTACAAAACTTTTGCACTGATATTCAGATTTTCTTTTTAGTTTTTTCCACTATTACTTTTTATTTTACTACTCTGTCACATCTGTGAAAAGAAGCACACTAAATGTTTTCTTGTTATACTTTAAAATGAAGTACAAACTTCACTTTGACCTTAAGGTGCATAAACTTTTGCACTGAATTGAAAATCTCTCTCTGTCTCTTCCGCCCTCTTGCATGTTTTGACTCCGCCTCCCGCTTTGTCCACATGAAATAAATACGCCACTCCACATTGAATCTATTCATCAGCAGAAGAACACAGTAAGTATCTAAATCTAAAGCTATAATATGTGAATTTTATAAATAAACAGGTCAGATGATTCTTACTGAAGGTATGAATTAAAACAATTTAAAATAAATAACTTAGCTAAGTATGGACTATAGTACTGTATAAGAGAAGCTATGAGTTATTAAGAGTGTGTTACCTTTTACATAGTGTGTTACAATGTATAGTGACATTATTAACACTTTGCAAAGTCACACCTGTGGACAAAGAGATGCACATTCATATTTGAGGTTGTATTTTTTTCTTGTAAATGTTGTATTCTTCACAGATTCACAGTTTATTCAGAGAAATTGGCAATGCCAAGATGGGCACTCCATCTTTAATTTATATCTTAAATTAGTTGCATTCAGTCCTCCTTGTTCTTTTATCCTAGTTAAACACACTCCTGTAACTGTCCAAAGGAATGCACAATTTGTTTTATTGACTTATACAGTTTTTTTGGCCAGGGAAGAAAGAGACGAATAAAAATATCATGAATTGTACAAATGTCCACAAATTGTTTGTATTCTGTGGTTGTAAATGTGCACTTTCCTCATTTTACTTTCAGGGTGGATTTCTTGTGTTTGTTTTTTTTGTCAGTTATGTTAAGAGCATATGTTATTTAATTCTTATACGGTATGCGCAAAAATATCCAGTGCTGAAACTTGCGCATCTCAGAGACACATTCGCGTTTGTCAATAGGGCAAAGCACCAGCTGCACATGTTCCAAATAGTGAAAAGGAAGTTGTGTTGTACAGTTGTTGTTGGAAATGTGTTTCTCGGCGGAAGAAAAAGAATTGATACTGTAGGTGAGTATTATTTCTGCTCATACAGAAGCGGTTGTGAACAGGGACCAAGTTTGAAAAACGTGGCAGAATAATAATCCCTTCCCATGATTTTACACCCCATGATGCCTACTTGTGGAGAATATTAAAGGAGAGTGTGTTGAACTGTGAAGATCAGGGAATGTGGGCTGAGAATCGGTGTGAACAATATAGCGAGGCGGAGCACACACCATTCAAACATTTACATTCGAGCATTCAGGTAGCATTCAGCTACCTAACGCTGCTCTAAATGGCTGCGACTGAACACCTCCTTGTGAGGCTTTATCCTTTTCTGAAGTTGCCTAGAAATAACTCACACAATCCACACAACCTTTTCTTTTGCAGGTCGAGGTATAACCTCCAGTTATTGGAAAAGAGTATTTTCTGGGAAACAGACCACTGATTAAGATGAGCGGTGAGTTTAATTTCCACTCATCACCGATCACTACTTTTTTTTTTTTTTAGAATTCTGGGTTTTACTGCTTTTGTCTCTTTCTCATCATGTGAAATTGCATATCTCACATTGCACTAGAATGCTAAAGTGGTGTTTAGCTAATAGTCAGGAGTGAACATTAAAAATAAAATTCAAAGAAACACAGACCCATGATCAATGCCCTGATGATTTTAAAACATTTAGGATGGGTGAGCATTTGTCTCATTATGATCTCAGTTGATAGAAAATATGATCATCTTTTTAAGCTTTATTGCAGTGGATATACTGATAATGTATGTTCATCTCTTTCTCATGCTGTGGTTTTCCAGCCTGGGGTGGAGGAGGTGGAGGAGGAGGCGGCGGAGGTGGTGGAGGTGGCGGAGGTGGCGGAGGACGACGGTGGTGCTGGTGGGGATGGTGCTGGTAAGTATGCATAGAAAAAAATTATTAAATCCAATTAAAATAAACGTCATATTTAATATGTAATGATTAATAAATTTATCTATGAGGAGTCACATCAAGAATAAATATGATAGACATATAATTAAATCTGCTTCTTTCTCTCCTTCTTTACAGATTCATCTTCAAGTTCAGATTCAGAATAAATTTCAAGCCACACTTAATTTGATTTTGTTTGAATCTTATGCAAAGATTATTATGACAATAAAGCATGCCTATATATAAAGCTATAACTCTGAAGTCTTGCTTTTTTGATTTGGTGATATTTATGAACTTAAGACTTTGCTTTATAATTGTAACTGTATATAATTGATTATTAGCTGTTTTACAACCAGGCAGGACTTTTACATGCTCATAAAATTGCTAATATATGTTAGTGATATTAACTTTATAAAATATGGGTTATCATGAATAGATTATTTTAAAAAGTGTCTAGAAACCAATATCATCGCTGTTACCCAAGTCATGAGTAACATCACTGCTTTACAGACAACTGTCGGGTCTAACATTAGCTTGAGTGTTTGTTTTTGTTTCCTGTGTTTAGTTTCCTGAAAAAGAAAACTGATTATATTTAGAAGACAAACACTGATTACCAGATGTAAGAGATATTTAACAGTTCTGTTTTCAAATCAAAGGTGTCATGAGGTATGGTCTTCTTGTATATTGACCGGATTACTAAAATGGACTTTCTGAGTCTTTCTACATTTTTGATTATCTTGGGATACAGACACAGTCTCAATATAGTGGAGCATAAGTGATGACTGTGCAGCTAGTAGACAATCGGGATCTAGTTAATTAGGACCTGGGATCACTAATTAACTAGGCCTGTTCTGAGACTGAGTTATTCTGCAAGAAATGAGAGCAGCAGTTTCCTTTGTGGGATGGACTACTTTATTTAGCTACTGTATAAAGTCCAAATTGTTTTTGGAGAAAAATCTGGACATTCTCAATAACCCTCTCAATAACCTTCTCCAGTGTCTGGATGTAATCCTCTAATCCAGCAGTATACTCTGTCAGAATGAGAGCTGGTAAATGTTGATTACAGATAAACTAATGATGTAGGAATAATGGCTGGACATCCTGCACTTCAAACACTGAACAAGCTGATAGTTTGGTATCTCGAAATGTTACAGAGGCAGCCATTTAGAACAGCCTTCATGAATAGAATGCCTAGCAGGTTCCATCCGAATGCCAGGCATTTACAGTGAGCACCTTCTTCTCTTATTCCCAGAAAGGCATGTCTAAATTTCAGAGTAAACATATCCATTATGTTCCCATTCATTCATTTGAGGGTTCCACTATTAGACAGTGCTCTGTTCTCAAAAACACATTAGCCCATATACCAACATAAACCAACATGTGACATGTCACTGAAAATTTTCAGGTTAACAAAGAGTTGAATCAGCATTGCATGTTCTTAGGACAAATTTAAATAACAGAACACAAGGATCAATATATATACAGTGGAACCTTGAATAACGAGCATAATTCATTCGAGAAGCAGGCTCATATTTCAAAACACTTGCAAACCAAATCATATTTTATCATAAGAAATCATGGAAACTCAAATTATTCATTCTGCAGGTGACAGAGCAGAGAGTGTGTGTATCTGTGTGTGGCGACAGGGTTGTGTGAAGGCAATGTGGGAGCCGGGGGTGGGTGGGGGTGGAGGGCTAAAAATGGATCTTATGGACACTTTCTTTTGCTTTACATGCATGCACACACACACTTGTGTTATAATAAACAGTACATGTGCTGTACACACATACATACAACCACAAAATAAAAGATGTTTTACGTGCACACGCATGGTCACAGTGTTATAGTAAACAGTACACGCATGCACAGATGTAGATTCTACCAGTGAGAGACGAGCACTAAGACCCAGCAGGGGAGACGATAGGATGGCATGGTAAATTTTGTGTGGCTGGTGTGTGGCTGCCGTGATCCCCCCGCAGTCTCCTGACAGAAAGGGGTGTCAAGATTTCACAGTAAACACGCCCATTGAAGCACTATTTATTCATTTACCACCACTAGATGATGCTTTGTGGTCAAGAACAATTTAACTGTTTAATAGCAATCACGTGATTTCAAACCTCCTCACCCCTGTCAGACTGACGCTAGCAAACTGCAATATGGAGATGAAGATGACCGTTTAATGGACTTTTTATTCAGGGTAAGTGTTTTGAAAATCACTGGCAGCGGTCAGTTGTGACATCAGGTTTATTTTTAAAAATCTGTGAAGTCTGGAGTTACAGCTTACTGTCAGTGTCACAAACTCACAATGTCACTCTTTCCCTCAAAAAGACTCTAAAGCTTCGGAAATACTATAAACTTCACTATTACAGAGGCTGCACTACCTGAGAAACTGATACCTGATTATACCTGATTAATATAGAGATTTGTGAGCTCAGTGTTCTCTGGATTTTGATCAATTCAGCATTTATTTCTTTTTGGGTAAGAGTTAATCTGCAGGTTATTTCTGTGACTGGAATACAATGTCAGGCAGTCTACGATGGACACAAGCTGGTTAGGTGTACTGGAGTTAGCGAGCTAAACACTCATAACCATGTCTGTCTTTTCCCCACATTTTTTCATCAAAAATAGATATTCTGTCGAGGTTATTTATCTTTGTCTTTAGTAAATTCTATTGTTCTCTTTAACCAGAGCTCTGCAGTGGAGGATTGGCTCAGAGGGGTGATGGCTGGCCATTAGAAGCTACTGGAGGACCATGAAAGACCTGGAGTCTACACATTGGGTGAAAGACTTAAACTGTTCCATCTTTGATATTTTAAAAAAATGGATACTTAAATAGTACTAATAAAAAAGATAAAGACTGATAAGCAGCTGGTGTTATTGTGAGCATATTTTTATTAAATATACTTGTGCATGCAACAATATGATAGAAAATATTAATCTTAGTAAAAGAACATAGAGCTAAGGTAAGGAGGTGAGCTAAGGACATTGTGATGTCACAGTAGCAAAAACATGCAGCATGAACTCAAATGAACTCTAGACAGGTAGCCATCTTGGATGTGAGATGCTTAGTGGACAGTGTGTACCAAACAGACCCTAGAGATGATGTAATCTTTGTACCCAGAGCATCCAAAAGTACCTGATGTCCCTAGACATTATGTAATGTCAGCTGATATCATGTAGCCCTAGATATTATGTAATGCCAATAGCTCCAGAAATGAGGTAATTTCCTCAGACATGGGGTCATCTTAACTGTGATGTAACAGGGGCTGGATACATGTGCAGACATGTCAAATTTAAAGAGACACAGACAAATAACACCTACATAGTGAATAAAATAAAAATACAAAGTATAAGCCCCAACATATAAAAGTACAGTAAAATAAGGGGCCTGGGTAAGCATCAAATAACAAAAGGCATAAGAAATTAAATATCAAGCCTTCTCTGACCCAGAACCACATTGATGGGAAGATCAGTGTGAGGAATAAAAACAGAAATACCACGATTCAAAAGTGGTGTAGGCGCTTCAGGAAAGTCAGTTTGGGTACCAACAGACACTTTAAAATCAGTCTGACAACCGGCCTTAAGAGAGACTGGGCTGGAGTACTAGACTCTGGTCGCACAGGCCTGAAAGAAAGTAAAGGAGAACTATGTGCCTCCGGACGTGGTCTCTTAGAAGGACCAGGCCCGGAATCATCCTTCCTGACATAAGTAAGACCGTTCTTATGAAGAAATTGTGTCAATGACCCATCAGACTCATTTTGGCAAAAACTCACTGAGGCTCGGTCAGCAACAGGTTCAGTAGGAGTGTAATCCTCAAAGGAGTTGTGCTCTGGACTGTCCTGGCTGTCCGAATCATCCAAAGGAATGTATTCAGTGCTTGGGCAGTTGCGCTTTGCTATAATAATAAAATAAAATACGTAAATACAACAAATTAGGAAAATAAGACAAATAATTAAAATGAGTGCGAGAGAGATGCTTACCCATGGCCTGTCTGTTGAGAACTGTAGAGTAACCCGGAAGAACTAAGAATATATAGTAAAATAAGCGCCGCCCCTATATTTTTTAATAATAAACAAACTTAGTGTAAAGATAATGGAAAATTTTTTGAAAGAAAAATAGACTATAATGGGGAAAAGATATGGAGTCAGATGACGAGGTATATGATGTAAGCAAACAAGATAAGAGAAAATGTAATTACAATGGGTGACAATATGGGAAAAAATTGGATTATAATGGGTTAATAATTTGATAAGAAATAAGAAAAAAATGTACAGAGGAGGGGGCTAGGTGAGCGCTCCTCCCCTTGAAAACTGTATAAAAGAAGTGTCCATGTCACAGTAGAGTTCAGTCAGATTTTGGACATGCATGGGACTACGTCCTAGGCATTGCCGAGCTGGCTCACTTGGTTTTATTGCTGCAATAAATCCTGCCTTACTTCATCCAGATCTGCAAGGAGTCCAGAGTCTTTTCTTTGGTTCTTTTTAAAGTTAAAGTTTTTGTGTAACATTTATAATTAAGGCAACTGTAACTAGTGTAGGAGAAAAATCTCCCACATTTATTGGTGACCCTGCCGACGTGATTGCCTTTACGGAGGGCTCCTCCGGGGACCTGGGACCAGCGCGGGCTGACAGACCATCAACTTTTGCCGGCATAAGAAAAGGTAAGCAGAAAACCTGTTTGATCAAATTTCTGCATTAGAAGTTCATGGTCTGTTAGTATGCGTGTTTCCAGCTGGAGAGAGGTACTCCTAAGGTATATTGAACAAAGTAAAATTTAAGTTGCCAGTATTGATAAATTAATTACTATATTTAAATTGATTGTAAAATTTATGTTAACAAGTAAAAGACTGGATGAAGTAACGAAGTATTAAGAGATCTCCATAAGTTTTATTTTGTTTTGTGATTTTTGTTTTATATTCTCTTTATTACTATATACGTTGTGTGATAAGTGAGGTAACGTCACTGTGTTGGGTCAAGGCCTGACGAGGAAACTTGCCAACCAGTCGGGCTGGACCCACGAAAAATAGGTGATTCACCGTTCTGAGACGCGTGTGCAGCCAGGTGAAGTGTGAAAATTCCTGTAGGTGAGCGCTATTTGAAAATTCCTACAGGTGGAATTGATGTTTTCTGGGCCCAGGTTGTGTGATGAAATATTTTATTGTTGAAATTGTTCTGAGTACTCAAATTTTTGAAATTGTAGTAGAAAGTGAGTGTGTCATGTATTGTTTGTATGTCTTGTATATGTGTCTTTTAAATGTGAGCGTGTGTTATATTTATGTATTGAATTTATGTATGTGTGTAAGAAAATATAAGGTCTAGTTAAGAGGGATATAGTATTAGAAATAGCCTAAAAAGAAGATAGAAGACCAAAAATTTTATTTTCTGATTTGCTATAAATTAATAATAAATAGAAGAATATAAGAAAATAGCACATAAGTGATAGATAATATCTCTAATATTAAAGGAATTGTGTGGTTGTGATACATGCCACTAGACATAGAGCTTACTGTGACATAAATCTTGTCTGGAGCTTACTGTGACATAGTCTTGTCTGTGACATAATCAGTGATGCGCTACCAGACATTCTTCTGTGACACGGGAGCAGTACAGGTACTGAATGTACCAGCCTAGTAGTATTATAAAATAATAATTTCTTTGGATTAGTGTACACATGCGCAGCAACATATAAGTTATTAAAGATAAGCTTAAGTAAGATACAAAAGGTACCTTTACACGTAGTGTAGTCGACGACACAACACTAATGATAATAAATATAGTGCATAAAATAATAAATGCACCTAGGTTATAAATATTAAATATATATTGGATAAAAACAAATGTTAAGTGGATTTAGAGTAATTAACTGGGACGAGCAGATAAGTGAAGAAGGAGTCACAACCAAGTGTGAATGGGAGTTTAGAATTTCAGAGTCGGATCAGAGTGAAACAAATAGATGACACACACACTCTAATACTTACATCATATTTTAGAATGAAGAAATTAGCTCTTTCCTAGGGTTAATTCCAAGAGAGGTTCGTTTAAGAGTAATAAATAGTACGCTAGAATTTAGAGGACTAGGAGGACCCGCTGGTTTAACTCCGCTCATTTCACTGCTGCAACAATACCCAGTTTTTGATATATTGCGTTTAGAGGAAGGAACGGGAGGACGGAAAGTAAAAAGATATAGATTAATTGATCACGAGAGTGATCCGGTAGTGCTGTATCGTGAGTGGGGGATAAATAATAATAGTGAATTTATGCTGAAACCTATAGGCCCAGATGGTAGAATAATTTTTCAGACCCTTGACAAAATAGTCACGCCTCTGATTCTGATATCATCACAAAATTAATGCTTAAAAAACATATAAAGAAAAAACAGCTGTTAAAGACCGGCAGCAGTCATAAAACGCACACTAAGAAAATTACAAGAAATAAGCGAGAAAAGAGGCACAAAAAAATCAAACTATAAAACAGGACAAGAGTGTGTGATGGGGAAGTTATTCTGCCATGGAAAAAATGCATGGCCAAAGCCAGCGACACCTGTAGACATAATTATAGCTAAACACAAGGAAGATGAAAGGTATATCAGAAAATGCATGATAAAATGGCATGACAGAACATCAGGAGAATTACAATGGCCTAAAGAGGGAACGTTTAAAGAAGAAAATTGTAAAGAAGTAAAGGAGATGCTCAGACACACCACTAAAGAAAAGGGCAGTAAGGGAAGAATTAAATTAGAACAAAAGCTAGAAATTGTAGAATGGTTTGAAACTGAAGGGGAAAAAAGGAGAGAGAAACTGAAAAAGAAAAACAAGAAACAAAATCAGGAAAGAAGGATCAGAAGTTAGAAGGAAGTGACGACAGGAAAGAGAAAACCCAGAAGGGAAGAAAAGAGAAAATAAGCTTAGAATTAGAGAGACCACCACCATACACTGAGGAACACATGAAACAGAAGGGTGGAGGAATATACCCACTACAGAAGCTGCTTGAACAAGATAAAGAGGTATGGAAAGACTGAAAGAACAGAATGCGCAATTTCTGTCTGAAGTACAGGGGTTTGCAAACAACAAACAAGTCACACCTGAAAAAAGGATGATGGAAAGGAGGAGAAGAGAGAACCCAGAAAGAACGTACAGTATAGATAAAGAATCACCCACACCATCACTGTATGAAGCAGATGAAGATACAGCAGGAACAGAAGAAAATGAAGCGATGGAGGGAAATCAGGTAAAGAGAAAAGTAAAAGGATACATGATCATTGAACCTGAGAGAGATGCAAGGAAAAGAATAGAAGAGAGACAGGCAAGCACTTCAAAACACAACAGCCAACTACACCCAAAGAGCAGGAAACAAGTGTACAGAAATGAATATCAACATGACATTTCCAACATTGCAGAAGAAGATGGTTACAGTGATGATTCCCTCGATGAATCGTTCAAGCGACTGGAAAAGCACCTCGACAGGTGTCTCAATGACTCTCTGCATGAAGCAAGAAAGGCTGTATCTGAAATGAGACCATCTACGAAAAGAAAATCTACACATTCAAAGAAACCCTCAAGCTGGTGTGTCACCTCATCCTGGCCTAATGAAGAAGACATTGGACCGATACACTTTAATGATGAACCACATATGTCAGACCCAGAAGAATATACTGCGGCTGGACACTACCCACTTGTGTCAAAAGGAAATCAGTATCATTATGTGCCATGGTCATTTATGGATATGACAGGTCTGGCTAACCAATTACCAGATTTATGCAATGGAGCACAGAAATGGATAACACAGCTAGAAGAGAAAACCACTGGACACCTCCTGGCAATAGGAGATGTAAAGGCTATTCTGGCACAGACAATTGGGAAAGTGAAAACCACGGAGATTCTCAACGAGGCTGGTCTGCAAGCAGCAACTGGACAAAATGCAGGAAACAGCCTAGCATTTGGAGCATTCAGGAACAAGGTTTGGAACACTGCGAAAAGCTTACCCAACCAAAATGGATCCAGGAAGGCTGGAATCAGTAACACTGAAAGAAGATGAGAACATTGTCAAGTTCATCAATGATTTCCAGACCAAGTGGAGAGAAGAAACTGGAGGCTCCTGGGATCAAACAGACACAAGTAAGAGCCTGTTCCGAATGATGCTGAAAAAAATGCATGCCTCAAGAAGTCTAGACAGCACTAGAAGGCGTGGTGGGACTGAATACACTACCATGGGACACATTTCAAGCACACCCTGTGACGCTGCTGAGTCAGTTGCAACCCAGTTACACAAAATACAGCTAGGGGAATTTGCAGCTGCAAAGAAAAAGGAAAAAGAAAAAGTCCAAGCAGCAGTAATGGTGCCTGAAAATCAGATAACACTGCCCCCTACTGGACCAGCACAGCAAATGCAGCAACCAGTGCCACAAATGCAACAACCAACAGTGACCCAAGCCCCTCCAACATATGCGCAACCTGGAAACCAGCAAGAACAAAATCAACCCACGAGGTGGCAAAGACAGGGCCCCGGGCCTATTGGAGGCAGGGGACCATTCCAACAGCAACAAAGAAGACAGCAATTTAGAATGAATGCCCCAGGGCAAATGGGCCAGAATCAGTGCTGGCAATGTGGAGGAGTAGGACATATTAGAAGAAACTGTCCACAAATGACTTGGGGAATGCAAAATGGACCACAACCTCAAGGACCATATGGAGCAGGACCGGCACCTCAAGGGAATGTAGGACCTCCTGGTCCAAGACAACCTGCTGGAACATGGACTCAAGGACAACCCCAAAATCAGTGGGCAGGTCCCTGGATGGGGCCTACCCAAAATTGGAATTGACGAGGTCCAGAGGAGCCAGAGGGGGAGCAGATGCAGTACGTCTCAACACTGCATCCACAACAAGAACCAATTGTGATGGTGTCTATAAATAATTCACAACCAATTCCATTTATGATTGACACAGGTGCTACTTACTCATGTATAGGACGTGAAGGCTCCCAGCTCCCTCTCTCAAGCAATACGATAAAAACCACAGGCTTCTTGGGACAATCACAGGTATTGCATTTTACGGAGCCACAAATAATAACATTAGAAGACACCACTGTATCAGCACCTTTATTATTCTCACCAACTACTCCAGTTAATTTACTGGGAAGAGATTTGTTGTGCAAACTTAAACCAAAAATTCAATGTAATGCTAAAGGACTGTCTGTAACAACAGTTCTTACAGATTGCAGAAAAAACAAATAACTTGGATACAGTATATTGGCTGTTGTGCACAGGCAAGGGAGCTCAACATGCACAGAACTTATGGGAAGAATGGATCCTACAACGATGACCAGATTGTAAAAGAGCGACCTTGCCATTGCACTGTACCATGCACTATGACCAAGTAAGCCAAGATGAAGAATATGCACAATTATGGTCAGACGTGATGGAGAACACAGTCTCCGATGTGATACTAGGAGATATAATCGTAGGCGCTCCAGGAGCAGCCACCAGTGTACATCTGACTGAACAAATAGAACACTGGCATCAGGTACCAAACACAGCACCCCACATCTCCTTACGGGTGGGGGAAAAAGCACAATCCAAAGAGCTAGGACTGATGGTCAAGCAAGCGGCTGAAGTGACTAAGTGGGAACAAACCCCTAATCCTTCTGTGCACATTTCACAAGATCAAAAGTTTTTGAAAAGAAACTTTTCAGGAATAGAAAGAGTAAGGGCAACACACACAGAAATAGATGGGAACATGACGTTGTCAACACACCCTCAGAGGGGGATGTGTAACACTCCGTTGTCATCGCACAAACAAATGTCAGTTAAGATGGTAGAGCAGATAGAGGAAAAGGAATCTGCAATAGAGGAGGAACTGCTGAAAACAATTCCAGAAAAATTATGGACAAGACATTCAACAGATGTAGGATTAGTTAAGTCTGGAGGACAAGCCTTAATAAAAATAAGACCAAATGCAACATTGCCTTACCAAAGACAATATCCATTGACACCTCAAGCTGTAGCAGGGATTAAACCTACTATAGATGGCTTATTGGAAGCTGGAGTATTAACTCCTACTAAAAGTCCTTGTAACACTCCTATATTTCCTGTCAGGAAGCCCAACTCAGATAAATGGAGACTTGTGCATGATTTACGTGCCATAAATCAAATTGTAGAAGCAGAATTGCCTATAGTGACTGATCCACACACATTGTTGTCCAACATACCAGAAGATACACAGTGGTACACTGTCATAGACTTATGTTCAGCATTCTTTAGCATTCCACTACATCCAGCACCACAATACTTGTTTGCCTTTACATATGAAGGATGACAGCTGACTTACAATCGTTTACCACAGGGATACTGTGAAAGTCCGTCAATATTTAACCGAGTATTAACTCAAGATCTAGCCTCGTTAAATATTGAAAGTACTATGATTCAGTACTGCGATGACCTACTGATTTGTAGCCCATCAAAAGAGCAATGCGAAACAGATTCGTTAAGAGTTTTGACAGTTTTAGCTGAAAATGGACATAAAGTTAGCAGAGAAAAGTTGCAATTCTGTAAAGAGAAGGTAGAATATCTAGGCAGAGTGTTGGAAGGAACATCTAGGCATATATCTCCTGAACACATAGAAGCAATAATGAAAGCTCCTAAACCACGAACTGTTAAGGAGATGCTATCTTTTCTAGGCATGGTAGGATTTAGTAGGGACTGGATTTGTGACTTTGCATTAAAAACAGCACCCTTGAGAGCAATAGAAAAAGTAGCTGGACAAACAAAGAATAGCGCAGTGTTAGAATGGACACCTTAAGCACTAGAAGCATTTGAACAGCTAAAAGGAAAACTCTGTACAGCACCAGCACTTTCTAGTCCAGAGTATAATAAGCCATTTCATTTGTATGTCGTGGAGGTTTTGCCACAGGGGTTCTGACTCAACAACAAGGGCCTAGTAAGCAACCAACTGCTTATTATAGTACAGCACTCGATAATATTGAAAATGGCATGCCACCCTGCTACCGAGGTGTGGCGGCTGCCGCCTTTGCTTAAAAAAGCCTCGTCAATTACTATGGGACATCCTGTTGTGCTGTACACCACCCATGCATTGCACGCACTCCTGACTAGCCCATCATTTGTAATTACAAATGCTAGAAGAACAGGATATGATGTAATACTCTCTGCACCTGAATTGCCTATAAGAAGGTGTCAGACTGTAAATCCAGCAGATCGTATGATGACCCCAGCAGAGGGAGATCCACACGATTGTCACCTAGTGTCAGCAGAACATCTAAACACACGTCAAGATTTAGAGAATCAACCTCTGTCACACCCAGATTGTATATTCTTTGTAGATGGGTCATGCTTTAGAGATGGGGATAGCAATAAAGCAGGCTATGCAATAGTAACACCAGACATAGATGGGAAAGCCTTCAAAGTAGTACAAGCTGAACATGTGCCACAACCCTGTTCAGCCCAGCTAGCTGAGTTAATCGCTTTGACAGGTGCTTGTAAACTAGCAGAAGAAAAAGCATGTACAATTTACACTGACTCAGCATATGCATATGGAATATGCCATTTGTATGGCCCCATATGGGCACAAAGAGGTTACAAAAGAGCAGACGGAACACCAGTAGTACATGGAGGAGCAATTTCAGACTTGCTAGGTGCAATCAAACTACTATCCAGATTAACTATAGTAAAATGCGCAGCACATAAGAAAGATGGTTCATTTGTTAGTGACGGAAATGAAGCAGCAGATGAAGCAGCTAAGAAAGCAGCAGTAAATCAGGCAAACATGATGCCAGAATCCGCAGCACAAACAGACAATGAACCAAGTTCACCAGAGTCAAGTGTTAACCCTGATGAAGGGCCAAGTTCAAGCTCAAGTTCAAGCTCAAATTCAAACACAAGTTCAGGCTCAATTTCAAGCCCAAGTTCAACTTCAAGCTCAAGTCCAGAGTCTGAAGAAAGATTAGTACTTATACCAGAAGATTATGCACCCCCAGCACCAGACTTATCCTCACTAGCAGACATGCAGGCAGCAGCATCAGGCGAAGAGATTCATAAATGGTTAGCAAGAGGAGCAACACAAAGTTCTCATAACCTTGATAAAGCAAGCTCATGGTAACGATCACGTAGCAAGAGGAGAAGTAATAAGAAGAATCCAAAAGATATGGTGGTCACCTTATCTAGGACCTATGGTCCATCGAACACTGTCACAGTTTTGTGACATATGCTCTAGATATAACCTTAGAAAACACTTCACATCACCAATAAGACATATTCCAGAGCCAGATGGGCCGTTTACTGTTCATGTTTACTGTTCACTAGGCATATACTGTTCGACTATGTGGATATGGGGGAACCTAGAATACAAGGAAAACAATACATCCTAGTGATTGTGGATAGATTTAGTAGATGGGTAGAAGCTGTAGCAACAGCTAAGGAAGATGCAATGGCAGTAGCAAAATTCCTGTGTAGGGAAGTGATTCCAAGATTTGGAATCCCAGACACAATCAGTTCAGACAATGGTAAACACTTCACAAACAAGATAGTACAGAAAGTGACTCAGTGGTTGAACATCAAGCACAGGTTTGGATGTGTGTACCACCCCCAATCACAGGGGATGGTAGAGGGAGCAAATGGAACTCTGAAAATGAAATTGGCTAAAATATGTGCAGAAACAGGTATGAATTGGTTTCAAGCTTTGCCATTAGCCTTGATGGGTATGAGATCGCAAACTAACCGCAACACACATCTAACACCGCATGAAATGCTTACTGGTAGACCTATGCTTACATCCTTTGTTTGAGGGCCCTATAAAGGTCCCACACTTGAACAACTACAGAGTGAACTTGATCACTATGTGAAACACTTATCTGAAATACACAAAGTTATTTTCCAACAGGTTAAGGGAGCCACAATACATGACAACACCAGACCGAGGGTAGCTGATCCAGCTGATGACGCTGAGGGAAGAGGTCATAGAGGAGAGAACTGGGAACTGGGAACTGGGTGTTTATTCGAGTATTCAAAAGAAGGTGGAACGAAGCTACAAGGGAAGGACCATACAAGGTGGTGTTGGCAACTCCAACTGCAGTAAATGTCCAAGGTAAAGATGTATGGTACCATTTAAATCATTGCTGCAAGGCCCCAAACCCAGACCAGGTAAGGGAATCCTCTTCATGATTGGTCTAATTAACAGTGGTGCTACTAAGAACGAGAGAAACGAACCAAAATGGACTAATGAAGAGAGACAAATACATTGTGCATTAGCTACCATAACTAGAGCTAGAATAGTAGCTGGATTGGACAGTGGGGAAAGAACAGGATTTTGGGAAGGAACATACCAAATAGAGGTAGATAATACACAACCCCCAGAAGAAAGAGTGCGCATTTACGTAGAAATGAGAGAAAAGGCATACTGGCGCAAAGCACAGATGACAGCATTAGATGGACTAATAGAGGCTGTACCAAGATCCAACGGTTGGTGCAAATTCAAGAATTCAGTAGAGGGCGAAATAAGGGGAGTATGTTTCTCAATACCAGGTTGGGAAGGATGTCATGCAAAAGTAACAGGCCAACCCAGAATATCAGATGCTGAATCAGCAACATATGTAACAATAATTCCACAGATAACAAAGAAATCACCTAAAAACCAAGCAGACTCTGACCCGACATGGAAAAATGACGTTTTTCCAATGGTTGAAATTTACAGCTGAGTTCGTAACCATGCGAGACTGCATTGTGTGTCATGATAGAAGTAATAGACCCCCACGTGTGGGGATAACACATGAAACAAGAGAATGTATAGACAATCCAACATACAGCGAGCAATTGTGCCCTATTAGCTGTCTTTTACATTCTATACTATACATTATGGCCCTGAATGGGTGCAAAACATAAGCAAATTGTCACGGACTAACCGGAGATGAAGCAGAAGACTAGCAGTTAGCCCTGTAGCGTGGATGGTAAACCCAAACGCGGAAGTAGCGCGAGCAGGCAGGATAACCACGCTAGTTATTCTTAGAACTCTCCCGAAGCGAGAGCAAGAGTTTACACAAATAAACCCGCGTTCTAAATACACACACCCAATCAGAAGCGATAACCCAAGAAAGTGAGTACTCACGTTTGGACGAGCGAGGCGTCGGCGATAGCATGGGCATAACTCAATGACTGAGCAATGTGAGGCGTCATCTTGTTTCCTTTTATGCTTCCTGAAACCCGACCGTATTACTTCCGGGTCCTAGTGCCGGTCGTGTTATGAGTGTGCATGACAGTACCCCCCCGTCCAGGACCGACTCTTGACGGTCCTGGGGTGGAGGATACCCGACGACGGTAGTCCCGGATGAGTTCGGGGTCTAAGACAAACCGAGCCGGAATCCAAGATCGCTCCTCGGGACCGTAACCTTCCCAATCCACCAGGTAATGGAGCCCTCTGCCCCGAGGACGTGAGTCAAGGATCCGGCGAACGGTGTAGGCGGGACCACCCTCAATCATACGGGGAGGAGGAGCAGGGTGGGTGGGTGGAACCATTGGTGAGGTGATGAAGGGTTTGAGCTGGGAGGTGTGGAATACCGGATGGATCCGGCGCCGCAGGCAGCTGGAGCCGGTAGGTGACAGGGTTAATCCGGAGGTTGATGCGGTATGGTCCGATGAATCTAGGTGACAGCTTTCTTGACTCAGTTTGCAGGTGTAGGTTTTTGGTCGATAGCCATACCTTATCACCTACTTGGTACATTCGTCCCGGTGGGTGTCGACGGCGATGTTGCAGAGTGTAACGGCGGTTGGCCTTTTGAATGGCGTGGTTTGCTTGTCTCCAAAGCCGTCGACACCGGCGAACCAACTGTTGGGCCGACGGCACCTCCACCTCCGGTTCTTGATGGTCGAACATCGGAGGTTGGAAGCCGTAGCATACCTCAAATGGGCTTAGGTTGGTGGCAGAAGATAGGTGGAGGTTGTGGGACAGTTCAGCCCAAATGAGGTAGCGGGCCCAGGAGCACTGGCGATCAGCAATGAAGCATCTCAGGTAGCGCTCCAGTTGTTGGTTGGTTCGCTCCGTCTGACCGTTAGTCTGTGGATGGTAACCGGAGGACAGACTGCAGGTGGAATTGATCAGACGGCAGAAGGCCTTCCAGAACCGGGACGTGAACTGGGGCCCCCTGTCCGAGACGATGTCCTTTGGGAACCCATGCAGGCGGACTACGTGCTCTAATATCAGCTCGGCTGTCCTTTTAGCTGACGGGAGACCGGAGAGGGCCACCAGGTGAACAGCTTTGGAGAACCGGTCGACGATGGTGAGGATGGTGTCCCTTCCTTCAGAAACCGGCAGGCCCGTGATGAAATCAACGGCAATGTGTGTCCAGGGTCGGCGGGGAACTGGGAGTGGTTGAAGTTCCCCGGGCGATGGTCTGTTGCTCTCCTTGGACCTGGCACACACTGGGCACGCCTGGACGAACTCGTCTACGTCTTTTTTCATACTGGGCCACCAGAAAGCACGTTGAATAAACAGTAGGGTCCGCCGTTTCCCGGGGTGTCCCGAAAGGGGGGAGGCGTGTCCCCACTGGAGTACTTCGGCCCTGATGGCATTGGGGACATAGAGTCAGCCAGGCGGCACACCTGCTGGTTCGGTCTCCGTAGCTTGTGCCTGGCGGACCCTCGTTTCCAGGTTCCACCTGAGCGGTGCGAGGATCTTGGTGGGTGGCAGTACAGGCGCGGGGTCCTCCCGGGGGACGTCTTCCTCGTGTTGTCGGGAGAGGGCGTCGGCTTTGGTGTTCTTGGACCCCGGGCGGTATGACAGGTGGAAATTATAATTCTCGAAGAATAGTGCCCACCGCGCCTGTCTGGGGTTCAGCTGTCTTAAGGTGCGGATTGTGATGAGGTTTTGGTGGTCGGTCCAGACAATGAACGGCTCTCTGGCGCCCTGGAGCCAGTGTCGCCATTCCTCCAAGGCCCACTTTATGGCCAGCAGCTCGCGGTCCCCTACTCCGTATCGCTGCTGAGTGGCGTCAAATTTCTTGGAGAAAAAACTGCAGGGTGCAGTTTTTGGTCTGGACCTCGCTGGGAGAGAACAGCCCCGGCGCCCACATCCGAAGCGTCCACCTCCACAACGAATGGTTTGTCAGCATCCGGGTGAAGGAGGATGGGAGCAGTGGTCAAGCGGCGACAGAGCTCATGGAAGGCAGAGACGGCAGTTGAGGTGAGGTTGAAGGGGTGAGATGATGGGCGTGTCAGAGCGGTTAGTGGCGCTGCAACGGTACTGTAGTCCCGGATAAAGCGGCGATAGAAATTGGCAAACCCGAGAAATCTCTGGAGCTGTTTAAGAGTCTTGGGTAGGGGCCAATGACTCACAACTTCCAGTTTCTGCGGGTCCATGGCCACACCCTGGGCGAGATGACAAAACCCAGGAACGTGGTGGAGCGCTCGTGAAAAGCGCACTTCTCCAACTTACAGTACAGCTGGTGGGCGAGCAATCTCTTTAGAACCGCTCTGACGTGCTGGATATGTTCGTTGACAGTTCGGGAGTAGATGAGGATGTCGTCAAGGTAGACGAACACCCAACGGCCTAACATGTCTCTGAGAACGTCATTGATGAATTGTTGGAAAGCGGCAGGTGCGTTGCAGAGACCAAATGGGATGACCAGACTTTCGTAGTGTCCTGTAGGGGTGATGAAGGCCGTCTTCCACTCATCACCATCTCTGATGCGCACCAAGCTGTAGGCGCTCCGGAGGTCCAACTTAGTGAAGATGGTGGCACCAGATAGGGCATCCAGGGCAGAGTTGGTAAGAGGCAGTGAATGTCGGTTTTTTATGGTGATATTATTGAGCCCCCGGTAATCGACACAGGGACGTAGACTACCATCGCGTTTTTTCACGAAAAAGAACCCCGCAGCGGCAGGTGAGGAGGAGGGCCAGATGGTACCATGGCGAAGTCCGCTGGAAACATACTCCTCCATCGCCTGCATCTCGGTGTTGGATAATGAATAGAGGTGGCCGCGGGGTGGTGTCGCACCTGGCTGAAGATCGATCGCCAGGTTGTATGAGCGATGAGGAGGTAGGTGGGTAGCGCGTCTTTTGCAAAAGACTTCAGCCAGGTCCCGGTAGTCTAGCGGGATTTTATCTGTGTCGACATCGGGGGCCTCGGACTCCCTAGAGCACGTCCCAGCCTCGGCCCGTAGTCAGAGCTCGGTGCAGGTCGGCCCCCATTGTAGGATCCGGCTTTGGGTCCAGGATATGAGCGGGTCATGCTGCAGCAGCCAAGGGTGTCCGAGGATGATGGGTGGTGATGAAATGGTGGTGGTGTGAAACTGAATCTGTTCTCGATGCTGGTTGATGATGAGGGTGATCGGTTGGGTTTGAAAGGAGATGGGGCTGGAGGAAAGAGGCCGACCGTCGACTGATGTAATGGTTACGGGCTGGGATAACGCCTCGATCTTTATCCCAAATTTTTTGGCATAGGAAGAGTCAATGAAGTTACCTGCTGCCCCGGAGTCGACGAACGCGGTACTTCCGACCCGTTTGTGGCCAAACTGGAGATGTACTTTTACCGTGAGACGGGAATCACTGGTCAGGGTGGTGGAGAGGGACATGGGACCCGGTGAGTTTCTCCCATTTCTCACCGGGGCTGCGCGTTTCCCGGCCGCAGAGGACAGATGGCCCGATGATGTGCAGAGGATCCACAATACGCGCAGAGCCCCTCTCTGAAGCGGCGTTCCCGTTCTGCAGCGGTTAAGGAGGCGCGCCCTAATTGCATGGGTTCCCTGGCTCCTGTGTCAACCACGGCGGGAGGTGGAGTACCGACGGTCCTGGTGGGTGCTGCAGTGAATGAGGCGTGGACTTCTGGAACTGGAGAGCGGGAGAGGAAGGGCGTGGTGTGAGGTAGTGCTGTCATGATGGGTGGCAGGGTACGAGGAGCTGGCTTGGGGCGAACGAGCAGACGTTGGTCGATCCGGAGGGCGAGTTGGATTAAGCCCTCCAAGGTCGCTGGGAGCTCTCGTCCGGCGAGCTCGTCTTTTATTCGTGAAGCCAGTCCCTCGTAGTAGGCCGTCCGGAGTGCGGAGTCTCCCCAGTCGGTCTGTACGGCGAGAGTGCGAAACTCCGCGGTGTAGCGGCTCACGGACGACCCTCCCTGCTTTAGATGGTATAATTTAGAGGCGGTCTCCACCTCAGCAGCCGGATGCTCAAAGGTGAGTTTAAGCTGACGGGTGAATTCTGTGTAGGAGTAGGCGACGTCTGAGTCTGAACGAAGAACCGCCGTGGCCCACTCAGCTGCCTGCCCGGAAAGCAACGAAACAAGAAGAGCAATGCGCAGTCGGTCTGTGGAGTATCTGGTGGAATTAAACTCAAACACAAGATCCAATGCAGTTAGAAAAACGCTGCACTTCCCATTCGTGCCATTCCATTTATCCGGTAAAGATAGAAAAACATCAGAAGGTGGAGAGGAAGTTGGCGGCGCAGCAGCCGCTGCGATGGGCGTGGCCACAGCCGGCTGAGCGGCCGCCCCGCGGAGGATCGCATTCTCCTGTCGCAGCTCCGCCACCTCGCGGCACAAGGCCGCGACGCCCTGGAGCTCCGTGCGGAGCGATGCGACTTCACCACGGAGCTGATCGATCAGCTTAGCATGCCGGTCAACCACATCGCAGAGGTGAGCAAACTCCGCTGGGTTTACTGCCGATGGCTCAGTCATTCTGTCACGGACTAACCGGAGATGAAGCAGAAGACTAGCAGTTAGCCCTGTAGCGTGGATGGTAAACCCAAACGCGGAAGTAGCGCGAGCAGGCAGGATAACCACGCTAGTTATTCTTAGAACTCTCCCGAAGCGAGAGCAAGAGTTTACACAAATAAACCCGCGTTCTAAATACACACACCCAATCAGAAGCGATAACCCAAGAAAGTGAGTACTCACGTTTGGACGAGCGAGGCGTCGGCGATAGCATGGGCATAACTCAATGACTGAGCAATGTGAGGCGTCATCTTGTTTCCTTTTATGCTTCCTGAAACCCGACCGTATTACTTCCGGGTCCTAGTGCCGGTCGTGTTATGAGTGTGCATGACACAAATGTTCATATCAACTTGTAGGAACATTAGATGCTGTACAAAGAGAAATAACACCTACACAGCAACGCTATCCTTTATGCATCTACTCAAATGGAAGCATTGAAATAGGAGATCTATCAGCAAGTTGCAATGAAACACAGCCAGCAGCAGGATTTTTCATAGAAATGCCTTACCAAATAACTGGGGTGGGTGTTGTGCTCCAGTACTATTAGAATGAGATTTGTAATAGGACTATATGGCAAGAAACACAGACGGAATAAACGTGAAGACAAGTTTGTGAAAACGATTGGAGAGGAAATATCGGCATGGAAAGAGTTTGGTAGAGATGGAGGACTATCAGTGACCTGGGGTGGTATTCCAGTTGGTGTACCAACTGAGTATGAGGCTATAAACAGGGTAGGAGGAGCATTCACGACAATCTTCTTGCCATGGGTTCAAATTAAAAAAAATGCAAGGTGGATCAACCTGCTTTATTACAATCAACAAAGATTTTGGAATCACACTTTAGGAGTCTTAGGACTGGTTCAGGAACAATTGGATAAAAATACATTAATGACTACACAGAATAGATTCATCCTTGACACGATGCTGGCACCTCAACGAGGAGTATGTGCCTTAATTGGAGAAGAATGTTGTACATACATTCCAAGACACACAGGCCCAGATGGTAACATAACTAAGCTTTTAAGAGCCATGAGGGACATGAGAGACGAAAATTTTAAAATCATTCAAGACATACAGAGGAATAATGCATGGACTTCCTGGTTTGATTGGCTGAATACTTCAACTTGGTATGGACTACTTGTGAAAATAGGGACAATTATTTTGATAGTACTAGGAACTCTGCTCATATTGTCATGTTGCGTTATCCCCCTGGCGAGAGCAAGCATACAATCACTGTGGAATATCACGAACGAACACCACCAGCTGAAGACTGGGAGGCAGACTCCATTTACGTGGAAATGAAGTGAACACAAATGATTAGTGCTGCTACATGATGGACAAAATGACTGTATATTTATTAATCACATGTATACTGAGATTATTTAGCATAATATGTTAATCAAACACTACCAGAGAAAAAGTATTTGCAGAAGAAATGTGTTTTGTGTGTTTTCGTTGTATTTTTGTCCTGTCCCTGTTATACACATATGTATGCAGGATGGAACCGGTACCTGACCCACGATGGATAGTTTCCTGTACAGTCTACCGTGATGCATGGAGGGAGGTTCTGGAACAGACCCCAACGAGAAGATGGGCAGACCTAAGGCATGATCTGGTTGACTGATTCCCACACCGTCCGATGGGGACTAAAAAGTTCATCACGATGGCCAACATCTTGACAAGAGACTTCAAATGGATCAAGTCAATGAGACAGGAAACGTTCGACCTAGACATAAGCAGAGGACTTCGTCTGGTAACAACTTCATATCAGCTTGGAAGACATCTGAAGCTAGGCCTCTATAGAGGTATTGGGATCGAAGAGAATTGGGTTGGATATGATATCTGTGGGGTAATTGAATTTGACGATGTATACATGGCAGCAGATAAGACCATAACTAAAGTGATGTTGGGAGATGCCATTTTATGGACAGATACACCAACCACTTTGCAACGTGTGCTGGAAGCTCTTCTGATCGCTGCTGAAGTCTGGCTAGACTTCTTACGTCAGGAGATGGGCAGGTTAAACCAAATTCCGCTATCACTGCTGATGAGCTGTAAGGACCTGCACGTAATCTAATTTACTGAAGAGGATCGCAAGGCATGGACTGAAGAAGGGACTGAAAGTCTTGACACGCTCTCCTTGATTTACAGGGACCCTAACGGAGTGCTTAAATGGCTTTAATGGTTTCAAATGTCTTTTACAGAAGTCGAGTCCTGGTGGTGAATGCACTGTCGAGCACAAAAAAGCTGGCAAGGTGGGAATTTTTCCTTCTAAATTGGCTATACGGAAGGTTTTTTCGCCCACCTCTGGACTCTTCGTATTTAACCAATTGCATGCTTATTATACTCTCATATACTTGTTTATGCTAAGTTTACTCATCTTTTGCTTATCTCTCTTAGACTGATGTTTGTTGAGGGGGTAATATGTGAGTTTTAAGATTCAGTTCATTGATTTAGTAAGTTTCCTTTGAGTTAATGGTTTAAATTTGATTTAGTAATTTTTGCATGCATAGTTTAAGGTTAAGTAAGGTTTCTTTTCGTAATAAGTTTCAATATGTAGGGTTTATTTCCTTTTTTCTGTTTATTTCCTTCTCTATAGTAACATGTAAGGCTTATAAGTTAAGTATTAAGTTGGTGTAATGTGTAAGCATTATTTTCTATTTCCTTTGCTTTATTTTTCTTTATGTGACTTAAAAGTCACAAAGGGGGAAATATGTGAGCATATTGTAATTAAATATACTTGTGCATGCAACAATATGATAGAAACTATTAATCTTAGTAAAAGAACATAGAGGTAAGGTAAGGAGACAGAGGTGAGCTAAGGACAGTGTGATGTCACAGTAGCAAAAACATGCAGCATGAACTCAAATGAACTCTAGACAGGTAGCCATCTTGGTTGTGAGATGCTTAGTGGACAGTGTGTACCAAACAGACCCTAGAGATGATGTAATCTTTGTACCCTGAGCATCCAAAAGTACCTGATGTCCCTAGACATTATGTAATGTCAGCTGATATCATGTAGCCCTAGACATTATGTAATGTCAATAGCCCCAGATGTGAGGTAATCTCCTCAGACATGGGGTGATCTTAACTGTGATGTAACAGGGGCTGGATACATGTGCAGACATGTCAAATTTAAAGAGACACAGACAAATAACCAAAAGACACACACTCAGCTTAATGAATAATAAGTTTATTAAGAGTAGACACAAAATAAAATGGCATGTGCACCTACATAGTGAATAAAATAAAAATACAAAGTATAAGGCCCAACATATAAAAGTACAGTAAAATAGGGGGCCTGGGTAAGCATCAAATAACAAAAGGCATAAGAAATTAAATATCAAGCCTTCTCTGACCCAGAACCACATTGATGGGAAGATCAGTGTGAGGAATAAAAACAGAAATACCACGATTCAAAAGTGGTGTAGGCGCTTTAGGAAAGTCAGTTTGGGTACCAACAGACACTTTAAAATCAGTCTGACAACAGGCCTTAAGAGAGACTGGGCTGGAGTACTAGACTCTGGTCGCACAGGCCTGAAAGAAAGTAAAGGAGAACTATGTGCCTCCGGACGCGGTCTCTTAGAAGGACCAGGCCCGGAATCATCCTTCCTGACATAAGTAAGACCGTTCTTATGAAGAAATTGTGTCAATGACCCATCAGACTCATTTTGGCAAAAACTCACTGAGGCTCGGTCAGCAACAGGTTCAGTAGGAGTGTAATCCTCAAAGGAGTTGTGCTCTGGACTGTCCTGGCTGTCCGAATCGTCCAAAGGGATGTATTCAGTGCTTGGGCAGTTGCGCTTAGCTATAACAATAAAATAAAATACGTAAATACAACAAATTAGGAAAATAAGACAAATAATTAAAATGAGTGCGAGAGAGAGACGCTTACCCATGGCCTGTCTGTTGAGAACTGTAGAGTAACCCGGACGAACTAAGAATATATAGTAAAATAAGCGCCGCCCCTATATTTTTTAATAATAAACAAACTTAGTGTAAAGATAATGGAAAATTTTTTGAAAGAAAAATAGACTATAATGGGGAAAAGATATGGAGTCAGATGACGAGGTATATGACGTAAGCAAACAAGATAAGAGAAAATGTAATTACAATGGGTGACAATATGGGAAAAAGTTGGATTATAATGGGTTAATAATTTGATAAGAAATAAGAAAAAAATGTACAGAGGAGGGGGCTAGGTGAGCGCTCCTCCCCTTGAAAACTGTATAAAAGAAGTGTCCATTTCACAGTAGACTTCAGTCAGATTTTGGACATGCATGGGACTACGTCCTAGGCGTTGCCGAGCTGGCTCACTTGGTTTTATTGCTGCAATAAATCCTGCCTTACTTCATCCAGATCTACAAGGAGTCCAGAGTCTTTTCTTTGGTTCTTTTTAAAGTTAAAGTTTTTGTGTAACATTTGTAATTAAGGCAACTGTAACTAGTGTAGGAGAAAAACCTCCCACATTATCCAGGTATTTATTGAGCTTTTCACATACAATTTTCTATTCACACGTTTTATACAAATTACTGTATTAACTTTTGCTAGTTTTGAAAGAATAATGTTTTTATGTCATGTTTGTGTGTTTTAATTATTGGGGTATTTTTAGGCCAATATGTTTTGATTAAAAAAAGAACATATACTTGAACCAACTACATCAAGGGACTATTATTAATTATTATTATTTTAATATTTTAATATTTTCATTTTGGTCCTAGAAACAAATAAAAACAACCACTGAACAATTAATGATATGTATCTATGCTAATTTGTTCTTATGTGACCCAGGAACCTCCTTTTGTTTGGTTTTTGTTTCTTTAAGTTTATATTTTGGTTTGTTTTGTACCTTTGTTTTCAGAGGGCTCTAGTTTTGTTTTCTGTATGTTCCTGGTTCTGATGGATTCATGGGGCTGCCTTGTTCAGTGTTTAGTTAGGCCGTGTCTCCTCCTGTGTAAGTACTGTTCTGTGTCTCCCCAATGTCAGTCTTTTTGTTTAGTTATTTGGTTAAAACTTCCCTTGTATGTGTAGCCACATGAGGGCTTAGCCATTAGCAGGGTTAGCCGCTAGTAGGCATTGACGGCTAGTAGGGTTAGCCCCTAGTAGGGTTAGCCTCCAGTAGGCTAGCCTCTAGTGGGATTGACTGCTAGTGGTTCCGGTCACTAGTAGGTTAGTCGCTAGTTTGGTATAGCCTCATGTGTGCCCTGCCTTTTGTGTTCTGTTTCCATATTAGGTCAGTACTAACCTGGTTAGCCACTAACTCCTTTAGATACTAACCTGGTTAGGTCAGCATCCAGTGTCTCCATATTCCATGTGGCTACTAACCTCACTAACCACTAACCCATCTGGTCTCTAGTCTATGTTCCCCCTGGTCCTGTCTAGCCCTGTCTAGCCCTGTCTCTCCAGTCCTGTCTCGCCAGTCCTCGCCCATCTCTAGTTCCAGCCACATCCTGTCCAGTCTTGTCTCTGGTTCCTTTATGTGTCTTTAGTTAGCTCCAGCTCCATGTTTCCTTCTGTCGGTTCCCTGTGTCAGCTCCTGGTTCCCTGTGTCAGCTCCTGGTTCCTGTGTTTTTCCTGAGCCCTAGTTTTAGTTTGAGTTTGTTGTTTTGGTTCCTTTGTTCATTTGTCTGTTTGAGTTGTGTTTAAAATAAAAGACTATTTCTGTTTACACACCCCTCTGTGTGCATGCCTGCCATATTTGCCCACGGCCATTACATCAACCGGTCTAGCCAGCAACTACCACCAGCTAGACCATGACATGTGTATATATATTTTTTTTCTCAGTATAAATAAATGCTTTGGGTTTTAAGAACTACATCAAAAGAACAAAGACAAACAAAGGAGTGGAAGGTGAGAAACTCCAACAGAGAATGCCCTGACTATTACATGGTGCTAATTGCTCTGTTTCTTGGGGTGACGTGGCTTCCTCTTTTTCGTATTGTTCCCGCAAAAGTTCTTCGTTTGTTTGTAACAGCGTTTAAATTATATTTTACTTTTATAATTATATATATATATATTTTTTTCTGTTTATACTAAATAACAATATTAACTAGTTTTATGCATTAATATTACTGGACTTCATCACCAAATAATGAAAACTCCGGCATAAAGCGTACGTTATCATGTCTACCATTCAGCTCGCTCAGTGTGTGGAGTACAGGATGTTTAGACATTCTTCCTCCGTCGTTAGTGATAATTTTACTTGTGATAGGTGTGTGTTAGTTAGCACCCTGACTGAGAAAATATTAGCATTAGAGGAGCGCATCCAGACTTTAGAGAGGGTTAGAGAGCGCGAGAGCAGAGTTAATCCCGTAGCGGAAAGGCTGGGTGCTGCAGGTGGAGATAACCAGCCCCCGACTTCGACAGTAGAGTCCTCACAGCGGGGCGAGTGGGTGACGACTCGGCGGGATACTCGTCCAGCCAAAGCTAACGCTAAGGCTAGCCCACCGGAGCACACCTCTTCTGCGCTTCACGAGTCCTACTGTCATGCACACTCATAACACGACCGGCACTAGGACCCGGAAGTAATACGGTCGGGTTTCAGGAAGCATAAAAGGAAACAAGATGACGCATCACATCGCTCAGTCATTGAGTTATGCCCATGCTATCGCCGACGCCTCGCTCGTCCAAACGTGAGTACTCACTTTCTTGGGTTATCGCTTCCGATTGGGTGTGTGTATTTAGAACGCGGGTTTATTTGTGTAAACTCTTGCTCTCGCTTCGGGAGAGTTCTAAGAATAACTAGCGTGGTTATCCTGCCTACTCGCGCTACTTCCGCGTTTGGGTTTACCATCCACGCTACAGGGCTAACTGCTAAGTCTTCTGCTTCATCTCCGGTTAGTCTGTGACAGAATGACTGAGCCACCGGCAGTAAACCCAGCGGAGTTTGCTCACCTCTGCGATGTGGTTGACCGGCATGCTAAGCTGATCGATCAGCTCCGTGGTGAGGTCGCATCGCTCCGCACGGAGCTCCAGGGCGTCGCGGCCTTGCGCCGCGAGGTGGCGGAGCTGCGACAGGAGAATGCGGTCCTCCGCGGGGCGGCCGCTCAGCCGGCTGTGGCCACGCCCATCGCAGCGGCTGCTGCGCCGCCAACTCCCTCTCCACCTTCTGATGTTTTCTATCTTTACCGGATAAATGGAATGGCACGGATGGGAAGTGCAGTGTTTTTCTAACTGCGTTGGATCTTGTGTTTGAGTTTAATTCCACCAGATACTCCACAGACCGACTGCGCATTGCTCTTCTCGTTTCGTTGCTATCCGGGCAGGCAGCTGAGTGGGCCACGGCGGTTCTTCGTTCAGACTCAGATGTCGCCTACTCCTACACCGAGTTCACCCGCCAGCTGAAACTCACCTTTGAACATCCGGCTGCTGAGGTGGAGACCGACTCTAAGTTATACCATCTAAAGCAGGGAGGGTCGTCCGTGAGCCGTTACACCGCGGAGTTTCGCACTCTCGCCGTACAGACCGACTGGGGAGACTCCGCACTCCGGACGGCCTACTACGAGGGACTGGCTGCACGGATAAAAGACGAGCTCGCCGGACGAGAGCTTCCAGCGACCTTGGAGGGTTTAATTCAACTCGCCCTCCGGATCGACCAACGGCTGCTCGTTCGCCCCAAGCCAGCTCCCCGTACCCTGCCACCCACCATGACAGCACTACCTCACACCACGCCCTTCCTCTCCCGCTCTCCAGTTCCAGAAGTCCATGCCTCATTCACCGCAGCACCCACCAGGACCGTCGGTACTCCACCTCCCGCCGTGGTTGACACAGGAGCCGGGGAACCCATGCAATTAGGGCGCGCCTCCTTAACCGCTGCAGAACGGGAACGCCGCTTTAGAGAGGGGCTCTGCGCGTATTGTGGATCTTCTGCACATCATCGGGCCATCTGTCCTCTGCGGCCGGGAAACGCGCAGCCCCGGTGAGAAATGGGAGGAACTCACCGGGTCCCATGTCCCTCTCCACCACCCTGACCAGTGATTCCCGTCTCACGGTGAAAGTACATCTCCAGTTTGGCCACAAACGGGTCGGAAGTACCGCGTTCGTCGACTCCGGGGCAGCCGGTAACTTCATTGACTCTTCCTATGCCAAAAAATTGGGGATAAAGATCGAGGCGTTATCCCAGCCTGTAACCATTACATCAGTCGACGGTCGGCCTCTCTCCTCCAGCCCCATCTCCTTTCAAACCCAACCTATCACCCTCATCATCAACCAGCATCGAGAACAGATCCAGTTTCACACCACCACCATTTCATCACCACCCATCATCCTCGGACACCCTTGGCTGCTGCAACATGACCCGCTCATATCCTGGACCCAAAGCCGGATCCTACAATGGGGGCTGACCTGCACTGAGCTTTGCCTACGGGCCGAGGCTGGGACGTGCTCTAGGGAGTCCGAGGCCCCCGATGTCGACACAGACAAAATCCCGCTAGACTACCGGGACCTGGCTGAAGTCTTTTGCAAAAGACGCGCTACCCATCTACCTCCTCATCGCTCATACGACCTGGCGATCGATCTTCAGCCAGGTGCGACACCACCCCGCGGCCATCTCTATTCATTGTCCAACACCGAGACGCAGGCGATGGAGGAGTATGTTTCCAGCGGACTTCGCCATGGTACCATCCGGCCCTCCTCCTCACCTGCCGCTGCGGGGTTCTTTTTCGTGAAAAACGCGATGGTAGTCTACGTCCCTGTGTCGATTACCGGGGGCTCAACAATATCACCATAAAAAACCGACATCCACTGCCTCTTACCAACTCTGCCCTGGACGCCCTCTCTGGTGCCACCATCTTCACTAAGTTGGACCTCCGGAGCGCCTACAACTTGGTGCGCATCAGAGAGGGCGATGAGTGGAAGACGGCCTTCATCACCCCTACAGGACACTACGAAAGTCTGGTCATCCCGTTTGGTCTCTGCAACGCACCTGCCGCTTTCCAACAGTTCATTAATGACGTTCTCAGAGACATGTTAGGCCGTTGGGTGTTCGTCTACCTTGACGACATCCTCATCTACTCCCGAACTGTCAACGAGCATATCCAGCATGTCAGAGCGGTTCTAAAGAGATTGCTCGCCCACCAGCTGTACTGTAAGTTGGAGAAGTGCGCTTTCCACGAGCGCTCCACCACGTTCCTGGGTTTTGTCATCTCGCCCCAGGGTGTGGCCATGGACCCGCAGAAACTGGAAGTTGTGAGTCATTGGCCCCTACCCAAGACTCTTAAACAGCTCCAGAGATTTCTCGGGTTTGCCAATTTCTATCGCCGCTTTATCCGGGACTACAGTACCGTTGCAGCGCCACTAACCGCTCTGACCCGCCCATCATCTCACCCCTTCAACCTCACCCCAACTGCCGTCTCTGCCTTCCATGAACTCTGTCGCCGCTTCACCACTGCTCCCATCCTCCTTCACCCGGATGCTGACAAACCATTCGTTGTGGAGGTGGACGCTTCGGATGTGGGCGCCGGGGCTGTTCTCTCCCAGCGAGGTCCAGACCAAAAACTGCACCCCTGCAGTTTTTTCTCCAAGAAATTTGACGCCACTCAGCAGCGATACGGAGTAGGGGACCGCGAGCTGCTGGCCATAAAGTGGGCCTTGGAGGAATGGCGACACTGGCTCCAGGGCGCCAGAGAGCCGTTCATCGTCTGGACCGACCACCAAAACCTCATCACCATCCGCACTTTAAAACAGCTGAACCCCAGACAGGCGCGGTGGGCACTATTCTTCGAGAATTACAATTTCCACCTGTCATACCGCCCGGGGTCCAAGAACACCAAAGCCGACGCCCTCTCCCGACAACACGAGGAAGACGTCCCCCGGGCGGACCCCGCGCCTGTACTACCACCCACCAAGATCCTCGCACCGCTCAGGTGGAACCTGGAAACGAGGGTTCGCCAGGCACAAGCTACGGAGACCGAACCAGCAGGTGTGCCGCCTGGCCGACTCTATGTCCCCAATGCCATCAGGGCCGAAGTACTCCAGTGGGGACACTCCTCCCCCCTTTCAGGACACCCCGGGAAACGGCGGACCCTACTGTTTGTACAACGTGCTTTCTGGTGGCCCAGTATGAAAAAGGACGTAGACGAGTTCGTCCAGGCGTGCCCAGTGTGTGCCAGGTCCAAGGACAGCAACAGACCATCGCCCGGGGAACTTCAACCACTCCCGGTTCCCCGCCGACCCTGGACACACATTGCCGTTGATTTCATCACGGGCCTGCCGGTTTCTGAAGGAAGGGACACCATCCTCACCATCGTCGACCGGTTCTCCAAAGCTGTTCACCTGGTGGCCCTCTCCGGTCTCCCGTCAGCTAAAAGGACAGCTGAGCTGATATTAGAGCACGTAGTCCGCCTGCATGGGTTCCCAAAGGACATCGTCTCGGACAGGGGGCCCCAGTTCACGTCCCGGTTCTGGAAGGCCTTCTGCCGTCTGATCAATTCCACCTGCAGTCTGTCCTCCGGTTACCATCCACAGACTAACGGTCAGACGGAGCGAACCAACCAACAACTGGAGCGCTACCTGAGATGCTTCATTGCTGATCGCCAGTGCTCCTGGGCCCGCTACCTCATTTGGGCTGAACTGTCCCACAACCTCCACCTATCTTCTGCCACCAACCTAAGCCCATTTGAGGTATGCTACGGCTTCCAACCTCCGATGTTCGACCATCAAGAACCGGAGGTGGAGGTGCTGTCGGCCCAACAGTTGGTTCGCCGGTGTCGACGGCTCTGGAGACAAGCAAACCACGCCATTCAAAAGGCCAACCGCCGTTACACCCTGCAACATCGCCGTCGACACCCACCGGGACGAATGTACCAAGTAGGTGATAAGGTATGGCTATCGACAAAAAACCTACACCTGCAGACTGAGTCAAGGAAACTGTCACCCAGATTCATCGGACCATACCGCATCAACCTCCGGATTAACCCTGTCACCTACCGGCTCCAGCTGCCTGCGGCGCTCCGGATCCATCCGGTATTCCACACCTCCCAGCTCAAACCCTTCATCACCTCACCTATGGTTCCACCCACCCACCCTGCTCCTCCTCCCCGTATGATTGAGGGTGGTCCCGCCTACACCGTTCGCCGGATCCTTGACTCACGTCCTCGGGGCAGAGGGCTCCAGTACCTGGTGGATTGGGAAGGTTACGGTCCCGAGGAGCGATCTTGGATTCCGGCTCGGTTTGTCTTAGACCCCGAACTCATCCGGGACTACCGTCGTCGGGTATCCTCCACCCCAGGACCGTCGAGAGTCGGTCCTGGACGGGGGGGTACTGTCATGCACACTCATAACACGACCGGCACTAGGACCCGGAAGTAATACGGTCGGGTTTCAGGAAGCATAAAAGGAAACAAGATGACGCATCACATCGCTCAGTCATTGAGTTATGCCCATGCTATCGCCGACGCCTCGCTCGTTCAAACGTGAGTACTCACTTTCTTGGGTTATCGCTTCCGATTGGGTGTGTGTATTTAGAACGCGGGTTTATTTGTGTAAACTCTTGCTCTCGCTTCGGGAGAGTTCTAAGAATAACTAGCGTGGTTATCCTGCCTACTCGCGCTACTTCCGCGTTTGGGTTTACCATCCACGCTACAGGGCTAACTGCTAAGTCTTCTGCTTCATCTCCGGTTAGTCCGTGACACCTACAGGTTTGCTCTCCTCAATAATGCACCCGCTGAGAAACCAGAAAGAGCTCTTGTTATAGGAGACTCTATACTGAGGGACGAGAAATTAGCTAGGCCTCTAGGGGCGCCAGCAGCAGTGGTCAGGTGTATCCCGGGAGGCAGAGCACCGGACATAGCAGGTAATCTTAGGGCTCTAGGACAGCATAGGTTCTCTAAGTGGTACATGCTGGACCTAACGATATACTGCCAGTGATCCAGACCTCTCTGCCCTCTGGACCTGTTTAACTCGTCCTGGAGTCCTGCTTCTGGTTGGAGATCTCGTCGCATGGATGCCCCGTGTGGTCTGCCTGGGATCTGTGTGGTGGCTGGGGATGGTTTCCACGAAGATTGTCCTGTCCTCGACTGATGCAGACAGCTGTTCTCTGGGGACCTGTGACTTCAGTCGTTCAATAGCTCAGGACTGGAATTTCCTACAGTCTAACTGAGCCTCCAGGAACAAACTGGACTCCATTTAATTTAAACAAATCTCCTGTGTGGCGACAGGCTCATAACCAGTGCGCCCCATGGAAAAGCAGCTCCTCATTCGTCTAGAAGCCTCTATTTACCAAATCCAGTCAGCACCACGGACAGCTACCAACAAGCTCAAAAAGGGGCAGGGTGCCACAAACCACCAGATCCCCGATAGTGTTTCCTCCGCTCAGGCTCCCACAGCATCTCATGCCGCTGCGCTCAAGGTTGGATTATACACTGGGGACTGTCACCTCTGTAGTTTTCCCTACTCTCCAATCTTCACCTAAAGTAACGGAGTCCTACACTGCGACTAAGACTTTAGTTTCACTTTCGTTCATGTTTTGTCTACTTTTTGTTTGTCTTCATCTGGCGCAGAGAAAAATTAAACAACACTTTTCTGTCTGCATCAGCCCTCGTGTCTGTGACTTTTTCTGAATCCCCTCAAACACTTTACATTGGTGGAGAATGCATGCTCAGAACACGGACCCTTGATCCCCATGATGACCTCGAATCATACCTTCAGACATTTGAAAGAACAGCGGAGCTGGAAGGATGGCTGAAACATGAGTGAAGCAATATTTTAGTTCCACTTCTAACTGGGGAAGCACAAAGAATTCCACCGCTGGGCATATGACTCACAAGTCCCTCCACGTGCACAGCTCGATAAACTGTCCAAGATCGCCGTCCAGTGGCTGCAGCCGGAAATTCTGACGGCCAAGGAAGTTACAGACCGGGTAGTCATGGACAGAGTAATGCATGCCCTGCTGAGAGAAGAGAGAAAAGCAGTGGGTATGCGAGCTCCATCCTCCCTCCGGCAAATGACCGAAGCATTAGAATGTGCATTGGCCACACTCTCTCTAGGACCAGAAAGAAAACGGTTTTTAGAGGCTCGCAACCATATATACCACCTCACCGACGTGATTCATTTCCCCGAGCGGGGCGCTCAGAGACACCGCAGGATGAACCCTAAGACGTTAGTTTCACTTTCGTTCATGTTTTGAGTACTTTTTGTTTGTCTTCATCCGGCGCAGAGAAAAATTTAACAAGCCTTTTGTGTCTGCATCAGCCCTCGTGTCTGTGACTTTTTCTGAATCCCCTCAAACGCTTTACACCTGTTATATTGAACTTCCAGTCTTACACAGCATTATTCTGATCAATCCCTGCTATCCGTTATCACCCAAATGAGGATGGGTTCCCTGTTGAGTCTGGTTCCTCTCAAGGTTTCTCCCTTTTACCATCTCAGGGAGTCGCCCTTGGCTTGCTCACCAGGGACAATCTTATCATTTTGATTCATACATGTTCACATTTCATACAAACTTACTTCTTTTGATTGTGTAAAGCTGCTTTGCAACAATGTCAATTGTTAAAAGCGCTATAAAAATAAAATTTAATTGAATTATTATTTATTTTGTAGCCCAACTCTTTGTCTATTTAAAACAAAGTCATGTCCTATTTTAGCCCATTGATGTAGTTCGTTCAAGTAAATGTTTTTTTTTAGGCCAATTTTCCATTGTTTTTTAAGAATACCCCAACAATTAAAACACACAAACATAAAGTTTATTCTTCCAAAACTAGCCAAAGTTAAAACAGTAATTTGTATAAAACAGGTGAATAAAAGTTGTATTTTGCTTTAATGTGGATAACACCAGTTGCTTACCAGTCTCTATTTGTTATATATATAAAACAGGTAACCTAGCAAAGATGACTACAAAAAAGACTCCAGGTCATTCATGCTGCTCCAGAAGCTCCAAAAGGCCAGCCATCACCCCTCTGAGCCAATCCTCCACTGCACAGCTCTGGTTAAAGAGAACAAGAGAATTTACTAAAAACAAAGATGAATAAATTTGACAGAATATCTATTTTTGCTGAAAATAAAAGATATTAATAACCCTATATACCACCAGAGTGTGTAAAATACTGTTTTTGGATGTAAGGGACCACCACTAGAGGGCACTGTTTTGTATTTTTATCTGTTTTGTAGTTTTTGTTGGTCGAATCAGTTTCCCAGAAGGCACCTCGGTCAGGTGATGACAGTGCTATTTTAGTTATATTGTTTAACCTTTGTTTTCAAGATGGCTATATATTTGGTTTGCTTTATATGTTCCTTGTGTTGATTGATTCACAGAGCTCTTGTTTAGTGTTTAGCTGTGTCTCCTACTGTTCTGTGTGTCCCCAGTGTCGGCCTTCCTCTTGTGTAGTTCTCTGTATGTAGTGTTCCATGTCTCTTTAGATGTGTGAGCCACATGAGTGTTTAGCCGATAGCAGGTTTAGCTTCTAGTGGGATTGACTGCTAGTGATTTTGGTCTCTAGTAGGTTTAGCTGCTAGTTTGGATTAGCCTCATGTGTGCCTTGCCTTTTGTGTTCAGGTCCCCCTAGTAGGTCAGTACTAACCCAGTTAGCCTGTAACCCTAATAGATACTACCCCGGTTAGATCAGCATCCAGTATATCAATATTCAGTGTAGCTACTAATCCAATTAACCACGAACCCATGCAGTCTCTGGTCCTATCTCGTGTCTAGCCCTGTGTCCCTGGTCCTGTCTCGTGTCTAGCCCTGTGTCCCTGGTCCTGTCCCGTCTCCAGCCCTGTGTCCCTGGTCCTGTCCCGTCTCCAGCCCTGTGTCCCCGGTCCTGTCCCGTCTCCAGCCCTGTGTCCCCGGTCCTGTCCCGTCTCCAGCCCTGTGTCCCTGGTCCTGTCCCGTCTCCAGCCCTGTGTCCCTGGTCCTGTCCCGTCTCCAGCCCTGTGTCCCTGGTCCTGTCTCGTCTCTAACCCTGTGTCCCTGGTCATTTCTCGTCTCTAGCCCTGTGTCCCTGGTCCTGTCCCGTCTCTAGCCCTGTGTCTGCTAATAAGAGCCTGTGTGTAACCCTGAGTGTGTGTAATGCTAATAGTTTGAGTTTGTTGTTTTAGTTTCTTTGTATATGTTTTTGAGTTTGTAAATAAAGGACTATTTGTTTCAAGAACCTCTTGTGTTTATGCCTGCTCCATTTGCCCACGGCAACAACATCCGCCAGATCTAGCTTGTAGTAACACCCGGATCATGACATAGGAATTCTGGAATGTAAATAAATTGCTGTGCTGAATGTAAACAAACTGTTGAACTTTGTTAGCATTAGCCGCTGTTTGTCAGTAAATTAATGTCAGGAATTTACTTAATGCGGTTTCATACAAATAAGTTAAGTGATATAACACTCGTATATGAGCATTAGTGCAACTCTGAAGCCAAACTATAATTACTGAGTATTGAGGTGGCCCTACTGCCTACCTACTCCTACTAACTGTTAAACACTTCAGGGTTTTTATCCAACTTTGGTTAACTAAGCGATTGCGCTACCGTGTACAAGTGGGGAAAAAACAGACATGGTTATGAGTGTTTAGCTCGCTAACTCCAGTACACCTAACCCCAGCTTGTGTCCCTCGTGGACTGCCTGACATTGTATTCCAGTCACAGAAATCACCTGCAGGGGTCCGTTCTTCGTACGTTGCTTGAAACATGCAAGATAAATTGACAGATCTAAGATGAGATCATCATGCTAATTATGATGCAGCTAATTCAGTTCTTCGAGTACACCTGTTGTTGATGATTAGTATAGCTGGATTGAGTTGTCTAGTATTATTGCACGTTCATGCGTTTGTTTAAAAGCCATGCAAAAGACCCCGCGATGGATTGAATTTACTTTATTTGCAACAAGTTCAACAAACTCAAATATTGATAGTTCTGTTTACTTAAAATTGGAAGCATCATTACTTTAAAAAATCTTTACTTATTACCTCAAATATTTTGAGTTTTGCCAACTTAATCGGGTTTAAAAAGTGAAGTAGAAGAAGTCTAGTAAGAAGTATATTGTCATGCTGTGCTAAAGGATCCTGTCTATCACACAATACACGAGGAATTTGAAAAACTCTGCGTATAATCCTCACACCTTCAGTAACCGGTTGCTCTCTCATAAACGGACAAGACATGACTGCGACAGATTTGAGAAAATAACCTCCACTTATATCGATGCAATCGGGGGATAGAATGTTACATATGATTAGAGACACACATGGAGATTAACACACAAATGATGACCACAGACACACACATGTACACATATACTTATATATAAATACATCCATCCATATATTAATGCAAGATACTTTTCTTTTCCCTGCGGAGTCAGTCCGTGTCAGTCAGTCAGCTCTTTAACCAATCAGATGTGATCTCGCCATTTCAGCCAATCATAACCCGCCAGGAGCGCAGCCTAAATCCTGTTTACATGAAATAAACCTTCTCCCGAGCAGCTTTAAGCTCACAGACATGTTGCTATGACAGCAAGTGCGAGATGCGCATAGAAGAACGAAACAATCCAAGATCAGGACAAATCCTCAACAATCAAATGCAGCTAACTGAGTTAGCGACGTACGAAGAACGGACCCCAGATTAACTCTTATCCAAAAATAAATAAATGCTGAATTTATTCAAATCCATATTCTCTCAGATTCAGATTCTCTCAGTCATTTGCAGAGAGCACAAACTCTCCTTATAAGAGACACCCTGAGCTCACAAAACTCTATATTAATCAGTTTCTCAGGTAGAGTTGCCTCTGTAATAGTATTTCTGAAGTTTTAGCGTCTTTTTGAGAGAAAGAGTGACAAAGTGAGTTTGTCACCCTGACAGTAAGCTGTAATGTTAACTCCAGATTTGGTAAACAGATGTCCTAAAATAAACCTAAAGTCACATCCGACCACTGCTGGCGCTGCCAGCGATTTTCAAAATGGCCGATAAAAAAATAATAAACTGCCAACTAAACTGTAAACTAACCCAAACCAATTTTATTTAAAAAAAAGTCACCACTTACCCTGAATAAAAAGTCCATTAAACTGTCATCTTCATCTCCATATTGCAGTTTGCTAGCGTCAGTCCGGCGGGGATGAGGAGGGTTAAAATCATGGAATTGCTACTCAGCAGCTAAATTTCTTGCTTCTGTTAACGTTTTCTTGAGAACAAAGCGCCATCCAGTGATGGCAGCTGGTAAATGAATAAATAGTGCTTCAATGGGCGTTTACTGTGAAATCTTGACATGCCTTTCTGGCTGGAGAGGGAGGGGGGGGGTCACGACAGCCACACACCAGCGATACACCATTCCAGTTGCTCGACCCTGGTAGTTTTGAGTGGATACATCTCTATACAGCAGTTACAATAGTTGAGGTGAATTCTCTGGTAAGATAAAAGGATCTACACTTAACCATAAGAAATTCCAGGTTAGGTGAGCAATGTCTCCTAGTATAACAGATTCTTTACACCAAGCTTTTTTTCTATAAATGCACAGCCCTCCACCTCTGGTCACACCATAGTCATGTTCCGTCATGTCTGGTCGGAAAATGTAGTAGTTTGGCTAGATCAATAGCGCTATCTGGTATGCTGCTGTTTAACCATGTTTCTGTGAAAATCGTGATGTTAGAGTCTATAGTGTGTGTGTGTGTGTGTGTGTGTGTCATCCTGTTGCATTGCTTTTATTTGGAGATCTCTTCGTTTGGAGGCCCCGTGTGATGACTAGGGACGGTTCCCCTTCATCATGAAGACAGTCCTGGCCTCGGCTGATGCAGAGAGCTGTTCTTTGATTACTTGTGACTGCAGTCACTCGATATTTCAGGATTAAAATTTCCTACAGTTTGTTACCTGAACCCCAATAATAAATGGACTCAATATTAACTTTAACACATCATTTGTTATATTGAACTTCCAGGCTTCTAACACACAGATCAATCCCTGCTATCCGTTATAACCTGCTATCCGTTATAACTGAGAAGAGTAAGTTTAATCAACCTCCTACTGGTTACCCAGAGTTAATGCGCGTGCACGGTGCTACATAAAGACATTTTCAATGGATCGCCGATTTCAGGAGTCAAAATGGAAAATCAAAGTGAAAAAAAGAGAGCGGCACACTTCACAGAGGCAGAGTTGGAGGTTTTAATGCAGCATATGAAGAATTTAAGCCAATAATAATGAAAAAAGCAACACGGCTGCATCGGCTAAAGAAAGAGAGTTGGCTTGGCAAAAAATAACTGTAGTAACCCGGTTGAATTTGAAAGAATTCACTCTTTTACTGATGCTTGTTTGGCTCCCTTTATTTATTTCCTTTCGTTGTCACACACTGCACTGCACCGCACCGTAAGAGCTAAAACAAACCGTGAAAATATATACAATCAATTTTCTTTAAAGTAGTGTGATATGAAATGGTGACTATTTACAAATATATACAGAAAATGAGACATTAACCAAAATTAAAGCTAATAAACAGCATGAATTAACTTGAATTCAAGAAACCTGGATATAAACTGGGATAAAGAAAAATGCACATAACAGACATAGTAAAAAAAAATATATTCTTTGCCGTATCTAAATGTCCATATTAAACTGACCTTGTGCCTCTTTCAACCAGGTACTGAACTAAGATGTAGAAAGAGAATAGAAAAATACAACAAAAATAAAATAACAAATAATAACTGTTCGTTGTTTAAATACTTTAGAGTGCCTTAAACTTTAAATCTTTAGCTTTTGTCCGTGACCGCGTGTTGCGTTGTTTATATCCATGTGCGATCTCCGTTTCTGCTGCACTTCCACGTAGGTGCGCTCTTCCTGCCGATCCGGCTAGATACCTTTCATAATAAAAGGTCTGTATAGGCACAATAACTAAAAACAGGCAAATAACGGTTTCCTAAGTAAAATAAACACTCAACTAATTTAAACTGAATATAAATTACTGCAAGCAATATAAACAAATATATAAAAAATCTCCAAACAAATAAATAACTGAGGGTTATTTACACTCCCACCAAATCATGAGAGACAATGGATATTAACTTAATTCTCGAATGATTTTACTAAACATTTTACTGTGCTTTGTTAACTCAAAGGATATGTGAAGAAGTTCAAGGCACTTCAAGCAGAAGGACCAGCTTCTGCACTGGGCGCTCAACCACCGATGGCTTGGTCAGACGTTTACCATCCTTCCCCAAATTTCGGTCTCCAAACCGTATTTTTACTCTTCTTACCAGACCGTCTTTGTCAGCAACCGTTTCAATAACTTCTGCCAAGCGCCATTCATTTCTGTGCACATCATCTGCCTTTTCCAGGACGATATCTCCAATTTTCAAGTTCCTCCTTGGTATGAGCCATCTCTGTCTTGTAGTGAGATTAGACAAATACTCTTTTCGCCAACGACTCCAGAACTGTTCTGCCAGGTACTGGATGTGACGCCATCTCTTTCAAGTATACAAGTCTTCCTTGACAAATTTACCTGGAGGTGGTAAAGCTTGAGTAGACTTCAAAGTGAGCAGGTGGTTTGGGGTTAGAGGCTCCGGACCTTTGGGATCATTCAAATTGTCTACTGTGAGAGGTCGGCTATTTACAATGGCCATGGCTTCATAGAATAAGGTACGTAGGGAAAAATCATCCAATCTTCCAATACTTAAGGAAAGAGTGGAATGAAGGACACTTCTCACAGTTCTAATTTGTCTTTCCCAAACGCCTCCAGCATGACTGGCATGAGGTGCATTGAAAACAAAGTCACATTGGTTTTGTGCCAAAAATGTTATCAGTCGGTTAGTGTCAATTTCCTTCATGGCCCTTTCAAAGTCGTTTTTGGCACCGACAAAATTAGTGCCTTGATCACACTTTATTTGGCATACTGGTCCTCTGATGGCAATGAAACAACGTAGGCCATTAATAAAGGAGTCCGTGGACATGTCATCCAGCATCTCTATATGGACAGCTCTACAACAGAAACAGGTGAAAAGAAGTCCATACCTTTGTATGATTTATGCCTTGTTTGCAATAAATGGACCAAACATCCATTCCACAGTAAGTGAATGGGGTGGGATATACTCATATGTTCTGTGGGCAAATTAGCCATCTTTGTTCTTCTGGTGGTTCTGCAAAGTTTATTACACTTTTGACACATTACGTACAAAGGATGCTACAGTCCTGTTTACTCCTGAATCCAGTATCCTCCTGATCTGATCTTGTTTATAGTAAGTCCCTTTCCTTGATGTCCAGTTTTCCATGGCAATCAGCTATCAGGAGTTTTGTGAGAGGGTGTTCCTTTGGAATTATTACTGGACATGTAATGTAGTTAGGAAAGGAAATGTCAGAGTCTCCTCCCACCTTGAGCAGTCCGTCATGATCTGCAAATGCTTCAGATGGTATAGCTTGTTGCATGTAGGCAGTCCCTTGTCTACAGTAACCGTCACCTTAAAATTCCACCTCTTAAACTCTAGAGCACTGGTGGCTCAGGTAAGTGTTTCTGCCTGCAGGTGAAAGACCCGGGTTCATTCCCAACAACTGGCAACAATAATCACACACACACACACACACACACACACACACACACACACACACACACACACACACACACACACACACACACACACACACACACACACACACACACACACACACACACACACACACACACACACACACACACACACACACACACACACACACACACACACACACACACACACACACACACACACACACACACACACACACACACACACACACACACACACACACACACACACACACACACACACACACACACACACACACACACACACACACACACACACACACACACACACACACACACACACACACACACACACACACACACACACACACACACACACACACACACACACACACACACACACACACACACACACACACACACACACACACACACACACACACACACACACACACACACACACACACACACACACACACACACACACACACACACACACACACACACACACACACACACACACACACACACACACACACACACACACACACACACACACACACACACACACACACACACACACACACACACACACACACACACACACACACACACACACACACACACACACACACACACACACACACACACACACACACACACACACACACACACACACACACACACACACACACACACACACACACACACACACACACACACACACACACACACACACACACACACACACACACACACACACACACACACACACACACACACACACACACACACACACACACACACACACACACACACACACACACACACACACACACACACACACACACACACACACACACACACACACACACACACACACACACACACACACACACACACACACACACACACACACACACACACACACACACACACACACACACACACACACACACACACACACACACACACACACACACACACACACACACACACACACACACACACACACACACACACACACACACACACACACACACACACACACACACACACACACACACACACACACACACACACACACACACACACACACACACACACACACACACACACACACACACACACACACACACACACACACACACACACACACACACACACACACACACACACACACACACACACACACACACACACACACACACACACACACACACACACACACACACACACACACACACACACACACACACACACACACACACACACACACACACACACACACACACACACACACACACACACACACACACACACACACACACACACACACACACACACACACACACACACACACACACACACACACACACACACACACACACACACACACACACACACACACACACACACACACACACACACACACACACACACACACACACACACACACACACACACACACACACACACACACACACACACACACACACACACACACACACACACACACACACACACACATACACACACACACATACACACACACACACACACACACACACATATACACACGCACACACACACACACACACACAGAAGTGGGAGATAACAGAGGACATGTACTTCATTACTGTACTAAAGTCAATATTTGTACTCGACGTGTGGAGTTTTATTAGAGGAGACTTTTTCACTTTTTCTACTTTTCTCTACATTTCTGCCTGGCAGTGAGTTACAGTGTGACGTAACCACGGTAATGTTGAGTGTGAGATAGTTAAAGAGATATGATTTTATTCATGTACATGTCCGTCTGTCCATCTGTCTCGCTCTCTGTCCACGTTTAAAACAGCTCAGCTCTATGTTTTGTGTTCCAGCACATAATCAGTGTGTACAATAAGCAAGCCGGAATCACAGTAGAAGAGGCTAAAGTGCGCTTTCTGAAGATCATCGCGTCCTGGCCCACGTTCGGCTGCGTCTTCTTCGAAGTGAAGGTAAAGGAACAATGAAGGAATGTTGCCATGAGCTCTATTTAAATAGTAATAGTATTTCATTGGTACGCTGTGGAAGACCGCGCCTTCATAAACCTCTTGAAACCTGAACGTCCTCATGCAGTGTAATGACACGACGTGTCCTCCCGTCTACTCCGTCTGCGTCTCCCTGATAAATTTGGAGTCACTGATTACTTTCAGAGTTACCAGACGCTGATAAAGAAAACAAGTGAAGAGAAAGTGACCAAAACAGCGTGAGGTCAAACCAGCCACAGAAGCCACAGATTTATTTCTGACCAGTTGATTTATAATAATACACAGTACTTTATTATCTTTTGATGAATAATAAATCAGGCTAGCGCCCCCTTGTGTTGCAATAATAAGGATCTTATATTTTTTTATCCTGCACAGCAAACCTCTGACCGCAGTTACCCCAGCCTCATCACCATCTCCATCAGCAAACAAGGAGTCAGCCTCATCGACCCCAAAACCAAGGTGAGTCCGTCTGCAGTGGGGCGGAGCCTGCGGGCTGCGGGTTCAGATCCCCCTGGTCCCTTTAAAAAAAAATTAAAAATGAAGGACACGTGCTGGTGAAGGTTCCCTTTTAATTCCATTATTCCGACATTCCGTTATGTGAACGTTTGTTTACAGGAAATGACTTATAATTATACAAATGATACAAGTTGGTGTATCTGCAAACACATTTGTTGCACATTAGCACAGTTTACCCGAACCTGAACTGTCCCGAATGTAAACTCCTGAGTGTTCCCGGTCACTCGGCTGTGTGGCATCACGTCCCATGTGTTTGTTTGACTCCACTATGAACCGTGTTGTTACAAACTTTGATCTGCAATTGAATATGCGCAAACTCATGTTTGTATCCTTGAAAGTCCGTAACTCGAATGTTCGTATGTAGGCGACTTACTGTATTTATGACACAAAATAATGCGATCTTTCTCAAAGCTGTTTTTTTTTTTTTTTTGACACTACACGCTACACACGCATCATGAGACACACAGTAGGTTTGCTAACAAACTGCCACCGCCAGCGTTGGAAATAACCGTGTGATAATGATTTATTTAAAATCAACATGGTCCTTTTTTATTCTTATAGCAAAAATTTTTTTTTTTTTATAATAAAAACACTTTAAATGATGGAAAAATAATTATAATTTTAAAAGTGATGTTAAAAATGATTTTGAAACTGGATTTATGTTTTATTCTGAGCTCTTGTCAAACTTGTAAGAAATAAAAGAAAGTTAAATCAGACAGTTTTGATGTCGTCCTGTAGGAGGTGCTGGTTATGCACCCGTTCAGCAAAATCACCAACTGGTCCAGCGGCACCACCTACTTCCACCTGACCATCGGCAACCTGGTGAAGGGAACCACACTGCTCTGTGAGACCTCCATGGTGAGACACACACACACACACACACACACACACACACACACACACACACACACACACACACACACACACACACACACACACACACACACTTTAACATGAGATTGATGTCCAATTTCAGGTGCTGTAACACAATAATAATATTAATCATATTTTCTGCACTTAAATAAGACATGTCCTATTCACAAAGTAAATTCTTTAGCCGTGTCCTTCACATGTTGATAAACAAATTCATGATGAAATGAATCACGTCTGACTGCGTTATTTGTTCACATGAGAATGCCAAAAGCACGCTGTCAAAGCATGACAAACCAACAGGTGACGCTATAACCCTAACAGGAGATACGGCTCGCGTCAGCATGGAGGTTTAATGCTCCAAAAGACACACAGCATAAGACCTGTTTACAAAATACAAGATTTGGTAAATAGAACCAGTTACAAAATAATAATAATAACTGGCTAGTGTTATGATAAATTAGCTGATTTATTTGATGTTAACCCATCTTAGATATCTGATTCATTATTTTATTGTTGAAGGAACTGAAAATGTGAAAATAAATTGTCTGAATGATCCAGATGGAATTATGTGTGGAAAAGATGGATGGATTGATGGATGGATGGAGCATATAGAGTGATAGATAGATTGGTTATGTCAATGGATAGTGAGATGGAGCATATAGAGTGATGGATGGATGGATGGATGGATGGATGGATGGATGGAGCATATAGAGTTATGGATGGATGGATGGATGGGTGGAGCATATAGAGTGATGGATGGATGGATGGAGCATATAGAGTGATGGATGAATGGATGGATGGATGGATGGATGGATGGATGGATGCAGAGATGGAGCATATAGAGTGATTAATGGATGGATGGATGGATGGAGCATATAGAGTGATGGATAATAATAATAATACATTTTATGTATAAGCGCCTTTCATAATACTCAAGGACACTGTACAAAAAACAATAAATACAAGCAACCAAACAACACAAAAAACAAGCATGTACAAAGGAAAACAGTGAATTTAAGGAGAGTAAGCTTTGGTAAATAGATGGGTTTTGAGTCTGGTTTTAAAGAGAGAGAGAGAATCTAAATCTAAGAATCTAAATCAGGTGGAAGGGAGTTCCACAGAATGGGCGCCGAGTGACTGAATGCTCTAGTCCCCATAGTACTGAGACGGGCAGGGGGTACAGCCAAGCGAATGGAAGCAGATGATCTAAGAGAACGAGAAGAAGTGGCAATTTGAAGTAGATCGAATAGATAAGGAGGGGCAAGATTATGGATTACTTTAAAAGTGAGCAAAATTATTTTAAATTGAATTCGGTATTTTATGGGGAGCCAGTGGAGTTGCTGCAGAACAGGGGTGATATGATGGAAAGAAGGGGTTTTTGTAAAGATGCGAGCTGCTGAGTTTAGGACAAGTTGTAGCTTATGGAGGGATTTCTGGGGAAGACCAAAGAGAAGAGAATTGCAGTAGTCAATACGAGAGGACACTAAACTGTGGACAAGGATAGAAGTAGAATGGGTGGAAAGAGAGGGACGAAGACGATTAATATTGCGCAGATGGAAGTAGGCAGAGCGAGTAATATTGTTAATGTGAGATTGGAATGATTATGAGCTATCGAGGATGACACCCAAACTCTTAACTGTCAATTGTGAGGGTAAAACTGTTGACTTTGGATAGTAAGGATTTGGTGCCGATGAGAAGGATTTCTGTTTTATCTGTATTCAATTTAAGGAAATTATGGCTAAACCAAGACTTTTTTGGAAGTGAGGAATTAGGATGGCAAGAGAGATAGAGCTGGGTGTCATCAGCAAAACAGTGAAAATGGATATTAAATTTACGAAAGATATTACCAAGTGGGAGAAGATAAATGATGAAAAGAAGGGGCCCCAGGACAGAACCCTGGGGATCACCAGTAGTAACAGGGGAAGGCTGAGAACAGAATGATTTGAGATGTATAAACTGAGAGCGGCCAGAGAGATAAGAGTAAAACCAGTCAAGAGGTGTGTGAGAAATGCCAATAGATGACAGTCTGGTGAGAAGAATGGTGTGAGAGATGGTATCAAAGGCTGCAGTCAAATCTAGAAGAATTAGAATTGAAAGTAAACCAGAGTCAGCAGCCATGAGGAGGTCATTAGTAATTTTAATAAGGGCAGTTTCAGTACTGTGAAGGGGACGAAAGCCAGACTGAAATTGTTCGTAAAGTTTATTCAATGATAAGTGGGAATGAAGTTGAGCAGCAACAGTTTTTTTGAGTATTTTTGAGATAAAGGGAAGGTTAGAAATTGGGCGAAGATTATTGTAATCATTAAGATCGAAACCGGGTTTTTTAAGTATTGGAGTAACAGCAGCAGTTTTAAAAAGTGTCGGTACAGTTCCAGTGGAGAGAGAAGAATGAATAATGGCAGTTATAAGTGGGAGCAAAGAAGGAAGACAAGATTTAACCAGGGCTGTGGGTAGAGGGTCCAGCTGACAGTTTGAGGGTTTGGATTTATGAATGAGTTCAGAAATTACTGAGGCATCAGGAAGAAGAAAAGTAGAGAATAAGTGACAATGCGAAGAAAAATAAGAGGGAGACAAAGAATTGGAGTTAAGGAGGTGGTGAATTTTGTGAATTTTCTCATTAAAAAACAGCATTAGAGAGTTACAGGTGTCAGTTGAGTACATATGGGGGGGAAAGAATCAGGGGGGTTGAAGATTTTATGAAGTAATGAAAACAATGTCTTGGAATTACCTTCATTAGAACGGATTATACCAGAGTAGTAATCAGATTTAATTTGGGAAATAGATTCTTTATAATGCAATAGGTGGGATTTGAACATTTCTCTATGGACAGAAAGACCAGTTTTGTGGAAAAGACGCTCGAGCTGACGACTTCTGGCTTTCATGGACCGTAGTTCAGGGGTAAACCAGGGAGCAGTACGAGAGAAGGAAACCAACATTGTTTTCATTGGGGCAAGAAAATTAAGGATATTATGTAAACCATTATTATATTGAGCAACCAAAGCATCAGGAGTGGATAGACAATCAGGAATAAA